>JADBJO010037075.1:0-10147 GCA_016801955.1 Conus betulinus | reverse complement strand
TCACACTCGCGCGCACTCGCGCCGCGCCCACGCACGACTGGCCACACCACACCACACACAACACAAACACACACACACACACACACGACACACACACACTGTACTAATGACCCTTCCCAGACAGCCTAGGGTTGTCTCTGAACACGCGCTGCATAGAGATAGAGAGTATGTACTTCACCGGGCTGAAGACCACTTGTCGGTCGACAGATAATCATCATCACCCCTGCAAGGGCTAAGACTCCCACCCAGGGGTCTCCAAAAAGAGACACCTATACAACTTCGAATTCCATGTGTTGCCACAGCGAATACCAAGGCCTGTATTCGCAGTCAATCTTTAGAGATAATCTGAATATAGAGATAGAAGAGACAAGAGAGGAGAGATCACACAGAGAGGATAGCACTTTCTGATTATATATGATGAGCTTTCTGTCTTTTTTAGTGTTTGTTTTTTTGTGTGTGTGTGTTTTTGTGTTGTTTGGTTTGTTTGTTTGTTGTCCTCACAGGTGAAAACTATCTTTTAGAGTTGGTCGGGACCTTGCATGATGTTGAGACCTAAACATGTTTTACAGCAAATTCCCATGGAAAAACCTGGCTTTAGTAGAGAGACGTTCCACCCGATGTGATCTTTGAATGTTCCGTGAGCGATTAGAAATTTCTTCACCTGATCTGAGTTTTTACAGTGGAAAGATTTTTTGTTACGAAGTTTCCCGGTGGTTTTTGAGATAGTTGTTGAATGGTGTCTCTGTGGTGTGTGTGGTGGTGTTGTTTTTAAATGACTTTGAGTTTGTGTGTAACTTCAACGCGCGTCTTGAGACAGCCTGACGCGGTGCAGCCCTTATGGGCCCCCTTTTGCTGTCGGCTGTGCTGTAAACAACGTTTTTTTTAACCCTCATTTTACCTTCCTTCCTCGGCAAGGGAAGCGGGGCTACCAGTTTCACCATTGGTTAAGATTGACCTGCCGCCTAAACGACCGGTTTTCAATCCCGTGTATTACGACAGCTGCATCCCGTATTCTGGGCATGGTGTTTTAACATGACACCAGGTGCCTGGTTTGTTGTTTTTTCCTTGTCCCCTGTCATGCGTGTTATCGGCTACACTGATGGGAGACTAAGATTTTTCATCTAAGATTTTTTACAAAGGAAAGATTTTTTTAAACGAAATTCCAAGGTGTGTGTTTTTAGAAGGTGCGTTTTTAAAGAGTTGTGTGATTGAGTTTTTTTTTTTTTTTTTTTTTTGTTTTTTTTTTATTTTTTTTTTTTTTTTTATTTTTACTAAATGACTTGTGAGTTAAACTTCAACGCGGTAACAGCCCTGTATGGCCCTTTGCGGTCGCTGGGCTGTAAACTAGCATTACGATTACCATCAACCACGATGGTTTCCTGGTTTTCTGCGAGGTGACATGGGGTTTCAGGCCATGGCCAGTGGTTGGTGCCAGCCGTCACACTGGGCTTCCGTTTACAGCATTCTCCTTACGGGTCTGCAATGAACTGAGAGTCTGGCATGGGTGTCATTCATGAGAGAGATGTCTTCCAGTGCAAGGTGTCTGCAGGGAGATTCGAACCCCTGCATCATAGATCAACCAGGCCCCCCATCTACTAGAGACTAGACTAACTATGCTATGCTATGCTATACTTTGAATTTGTGTTTGTACTAGACTAGGACAAGACTATATACTACTCTATGCTGGGATATACTTTAATTGTCTGTGTTTGTATGTATACGCGCTAGGTTATGTTTTGCGTAACATAATGTAACATAATATGATGTGATATAATACAATTTTGTGTAATACAGCATAATGTACCCAACACGTTATAATATAATGTTATGTAAAAGAATATAATATATGTAGGACATAACGTTATATAATACAATGTGTATCATATGGTACAATGTAATGTGCACAGCGTAAAAACGATGCAACATAACATTGCGTAAGAAGACATGACATAATAGAATACAGGATTCAATATAAATAATGGATTATAACATAATTTGATTAGTATAACATAACCATATATGATGTAACGGATATAGTGTAATGTACTATTTTGTAATATAATGTGATGTAATATAATATAATGTAATGCAATTCAAATGATATACTATTTTATGGACATGATATAACAATACCATACTATACATGCTATGCTATGCTGTGCTGTGCTGTGCTATACAATACTGTAATGCAATACAAAATAATATATATATAATTGTGATAATATATATATAGTATATATTATAATATATAATACAATGTAGTATGATATGATATAATACAATATAGTATGATGTAATATAATACACTATAATACCATATGAATCTAATATAATACAATATGCTATATGAAATGATTTGATATAACATATGATATGATTCAATATAATATGATATAGATATGATACAATTATAATGCAACATGATATATAATACAATATACTATAATTCAATATGATATGAATATAATATAATATGATATAATACATAGGATATAATGATATGATTTCATACAACATAATATGATATGATTTAATATACTATAATATGAAGTGATAAGAATGATATGTTACACTACATACTTTCTGTGCACTATCTCTTTTGCTGACTGACTGGGGTAGTGGTCTCCCTGGACAGACGGACAGACGGGGCGTGGTCTTTGTGTGGTCAGTCCGTCACACAGGCCTGCCCTGCAGTTCCCCCCCCTCACCTCTCTCAGGTTCCTCAGAATCAAAGATTTCTTTCCTTTCTTCTTCTTCCAAAGAATACGTTTGTTCCAGATGATAACAAAGTGATATCTAAAAAGAATTTACAAAATAATCAAATAGGTAAAATAAATGAATAAGTAAAATTTAAAAAGAATTGAAAAATAAATAATAACTAACAATACAAATATAAAATAAAGTTAAAGTGTTAATCATAGTCACAACACAAACTTATACTCGACAACGAAGGGACAAAAGTAAGAAATAAAGCGCGCGCGCGGCGCGCGCGAGAGAGAGAGATAGAGAGAGAGAGAGAGATTTGGATATTTTATAGTCATTACCCCAAAAAGTCATTTGACAGGGGGAAGGGATAACAGGACAATATCATTTTCCTCAGAGAGGAGAGAGAGAGAGAGTGAGAGAGAGAGAGAGAGAGAGAGAGAGCATTTGAGGTGAGCCGAATGTTTTTGACTCTGGAACTTAGTGATGGTTGGGGGTGGGGGGATGGGGTTTGAGTTCATTTCAAGGTTGATAATGTTCCGTACAATTTGCATTGGGTCTAAATATGATATAAGCGCACCAGCCACATATAAATGAAGAAAAAAGATATTAAGGTCAGTAATATTCTGTACTATTTCCATTGGGCCTTTACAGAGATATCATGATATAAGTGTCCCAGACAAATAATCATAATGATAGTAATGTAATTCACAAATCGCATGCGTCGTGATAACGATTTGATTAGAAACGTTTTCATAAAGAAACCACATGGAAGAAAATCCTTAAAATTTTTGCAAGCAGTGCATTCATCGGTTCAGTATCTATATTGCAACATAAAGAGGAATACACGCGGCTTAGGAGTTTTTTCCTCTACATACCCAGGCATACAAAGTGTTTGTAAATAAGAGAATGAATGATATATAGAATCGGCATACTTTTTTCCATCAGCTCCAGTTACGGCAAATATCATCTGTAAATTAACATGCATTCAGACATTTTTTTAATCATACTTTATCAACGTTTGCCCAAATCGCCGAAACGCGACCGTGCTTAGTGCTGGTCTTAAATATGTTAAGACGCCATCGATCACTGTCACGACACCTGTTTTACCATCAAATGCGTCCGTTCGCATCACGTATTTGTGTATCATGTAATGGAAACCTTTGATTTTTACTTCAGAAATGTTGGTTAAAATATAAAAAACAACGAACAACAACAACAACACCAACACACACAACACACCACACCACACACACACACACACACACACACACCACAATCTAATAAACAAAACCAAGGGGAGGGGAGTAGGTGTGGTCCTTCATGCCATGCAGTCTTAGCCAGGTGTATGAGGAATAGAAGGGAGGAAAAAAGAAAGAAAAGAACAGAACAGAGGAAAAAAAAAAGGAAAAAAGAAAAAAAGGCAAAGAAAACAAACTTGATGCCAGTCTTCCATCATGAACGAAGGTCACGTTCCTCAGTGGGATCTGCCAGTGGATCATTTTGCATAAAACACCGCACGAGCATATCAAACTGGCGGGTCCATGACACTGTTTTTCATGTCACGCTAGGCGATTGAAACAGACGGCCACTCGTTGAATTGACGGTATAGGATGCTAAAATTCTAAAGCTCTCTGCACCCGTTATCGCAGAAACGTTAACTTACATTTACAACTTCTGTATAGATAAACAATGCTTCCAAATATCTTAAAAAAAAAAAAAAGCAAAATTATACCAATATACAATCAGGAAACACTACTGATCCATCAAATTATAGACCTATTTCGATTCTATCAGTTCTTTCTAAGCCATTAGATTTCCACATCAAGAAATGTCTCCATTCCCATGCAGAAAAATATGATTTAATCCACCCAAATCAACAGGGTTCAGAGAAAACCTTCGTGCCACACACAGTGCTAACTAGACTAATAGAGAATTGCTATTAAACATGAACTACAAACAATTTTCAGGAATTCTTTTTGTAGATTTCGCAAAAGCTTTCGCGTTATAAATCATGAACTTTTACTCAGAAACTAACTTGTATATAATCTATCATACAAAACACTGAAACTGATGTTTCAATCCATCCTCACTGGTAGATTCAGACTAATAAGCAATCAGAATTCTCCCCATTTAAAGCCAAACTTGTATACACTAAGGGACTCTTTATGCATAGGTACTCCATGGAAATGCTCCACTTTCTCTGACAAATATGTTCACTTTTTTTTTTTTTTTACATTCATATGCGTTTACTAAAAACAGATGAAACTTCTTTTTTTAAACATTTGATACAATAAATCAATTCACTCAAGAGAGAGAATATGTTCACTTTTAATGACAACCGACATTCACATAAATTTAAACTTCCCGTTTGCAATGATTAATCTATACAAGTCTAGTTTGGCGTTATTCCGGAGGTTGGCTATGGAACCATATTCCTCAAGAACTAAAAAATCAATAAAACTTTAAAAAATTCAAGTCTAATTTTCAGAAATATCTGATGAATTGTCTCAGATTTGACTGCATTATACCATAGAATGTGTTGATAATCTCAATTCAGATTAAAATTAACAAATATGTGATGTTTTGAAGTTGACTCAATTCTACGCAGATTGCATTGATCAACCTTGTGCCATTAATGTTTTTTTTTTTTTTTTTTTTTGCAAAGCTTTCGCGGGTGTATTTATCCATGTCTGCTTCATTGTCATTCTCTTCCTTTAGCTCTGCCTATCTATCGCAAGTCAGGGTCGGTCGGTCTCTCTCAGGTCGTCTCTCTCTCTCTCTCTCTCATTCACTCCCCCCCCCCCCCCCCCCCCATTCACCCATTCTTGCCCTGATTTTTTTTCCCTTGTTGTTGGTGGTAGGTGGTGGTGTTTATTAGTTTCTTTTTCTTTCTTTTTTTTTTGTGTTTTTTTGTCAAAGGTCCTCATGCAAGTAATTATTGCATTCTTTTCATGTATTTGTTTGATTTGCTTTTTTTTTTTTTTTTTAATGTAACGATTTTTTTTTCTTGCCCAGGGGGCTGGATGTAAAAAAAAAACATTCATGTTTAGTCCACTACCCTCTTAAAATAAAATTCGTTCGTTCGTTCGTTCCTCCTGTTCCGCCCACTCCTCCTTTTTCCCTGCAGGTGTCATGTTCATTGTTCAAACCCACCACACTGTGGCAACATTTCCCCTGAAGCTGACTGTCAGTCTCTTGTGCAACATCTTCAAGGTCAAGTACCTTCAGGCCAAACAAGTTCTACAGCTTCAAAGCAAACTTGTGAAACACCGCTCCCTCGATATGGGTTTCGATATCACTTGATGAAAGCTGAGATATGCCATTTGCTAAACATAGAACTGTGCTGGTGTAAAAATAGTTCGGTTGTTGACCAGCAAGTTACAGAGTTCGGTGCGTGCCGAGGTCAAAGGTTGCTGTATGGTAATGATGCTAGCACCTGGCCAGGCTCGGTTTCATTGAATCAGCGAGACGTCAACTGTAGGAATTTCTTTGATGTCCGATCCGCCACAGCTGATGACAAGAGAGAGAGAGAGAGAGAGAGAGAGAGAGAGAGAGAGAGAGGTGCGCGTGGACTCTAAAAGTGCGTAGATCTGTGGATGTGCGCAGGACGGTTTGCGAAGGGACGTTAATCTCAACTATTAAGTCAAGTCAAGGACGTTTGCTTTAGTGGACGTCAGAAGGGAGTGAGTCCCGCCATTTGTTGTTGATGATTCTAAGGAACTGGTGACCGGAGGAACTGCGATAGGCACATGTGGGTGGGGAAGGGGGGGGGGGGAGGGATAGTGGTCAGGGGAAAGAGGGGACCAGAAAGGGAAGGAGGAGACCAGTGAAGAGGGAGAGAGAGAGAGGGGGGGGGGGAGGGGGACCATCGCAGAGCGGTGAAAGGGGGGAAGACGAAGTGAGATGGCGGACGGGGCTATTGTTTTAGCAGTTGTATTACTATAATTGGTTTTTTTCGTGATTCTATAGCTACTGTTGTTAGAATCCCTGTGGCGTGTTTCTTGTGGGTGATGTCGCAGTTATTGTTTAATTTCCCTCTTTTTTCTCCCTTCATGTTTATTCTGCTCAACTCGCCTGTTCTAAATCTAGCTTGCACCGAAGGACAAAAAGTCAATCTTCAGTGTAAGACATTGTGCTCCAAGAACAAAAGGACAACAGTTAATCTTCTACTATCAAACCCCTTGTCCTTAACAGACCTGAGAGAAACCAAAGCAATCTTCTCTATAAGACCTGGCATCCAACAGAACAGAGAGACAACAAAGCAGTCTGACTCTAACAGACTTGTACCCAACAGAACAGAGAGACAACAAAGCAGTCTGACTAACAGACTTGTACCCAATAGAACAGAGAGACAACAAAGTAGTCTGACTCTAACAGACTTGTACCCAATAGAACAGAGAGACAACAAAGTAGTCTGACTCTAACAGACTTGTACCCAATAGAACAGAGAGACACACAAAGTAGACTTCTCTAAAAGACCTAGCATCTAACAGAACAGAGAGACAGCAAACAATCTCCTCTAACAGACTTGGTACCCAACAACAGAGGGTCACCCAAGTAATCTTCATGGTCTGACCTGGCGCCCCATAGAAAAGAGGGACTTCTTCTTCCTCTTCAGTGCTCCAGGCCTAGCCGACTGGGTAATCCGGCGGTGTGAGAGAAGTGCGCCATTTGCCACAGGTCCACTTCAATATTCCACGTTTCCTGTCCTAAGGTGTTGAAGGTGGGACAGCGTCCGACTGGTTCGCTGAGACTGCGTTGGCTGGGCCACGTTCGTCGCATGGAGGATGGTCGCATCCCAAAAAAAACCGTCTTCTATGGAGAGCTTGCCGCAGGGCAAAGAAGCATTGGCTGCCTACAGCTGAAATACAAAGACGTTTGGAAAAGAGACATGAAGGCACTTGAGATCAACACTGAGTCCTGGGAGGACCTCGCAGCAGACGCAACAGCTGGAGAAGCACACTCAAGAAACAGCTGCAGACTGGCGAAGACAAACTGACAGCTGCTGCAGCAGAAAAGCGAGCCAGCAGAAACGGGATAATGGCCAACAAACCAATGTCAACATACAGAAGTGACCGCTGCGACAGAGATAGCCACTGTCGCATCGGTCTCTACAGCCACAGGCGACGCTGCTCGGGTCGAGCAGACAGCCTAGACAGATAGCTAAATATAGGTCAGATGTACTCTATCCATGGTCGGCTACGACCGATGGAGACCTACTAAGGTGGGACAGGACTGGAGGATAGGACTGGTGTCTGTGGACCAGTGTCGAGTGGGTACTTATCCCCCGTGTGAAATCCTCAGCCTGAAGAGATGCCAAAGGAGCTGACAATGTCCTGTTCACAGTCTGATGCTGATGGCCTGTTGTGCCCCTTCCAGCCGGTGGACGCCATCCTTAACAGGTACTGTCTACAGACGCTGTCTCCGTGTGTTTCTGAAGTGGCTTTTAATAAGGAGGATCTTGACTTCTCCGTCTGACATTTGGTGGGCAGTCTGCTCCTCTTTGCTGCCTAGCTTGGAGAGTTTACACATCATGCCACCACAGTGTGTCGAGGTGGGGTTGGTGATTCACCGTGACAGCAGGTTTGTCTCTTGAGGCCCTGTCTTTGAAGCTCCCTCCTGGTGTCCTGTAGGACCTGCTCTGTCTGATGCACTGAAGGCTCTGGAGAATAGCTGGCCAGTCAGAGAGGGAAAAACGTGTGGGATGACAGGTCGTTTCTCCATTGAGAGTCTGAGCAGCATGAAATGATGAGCAGGTTTCAGAGCTGAGCTAGGTTGGAGATTTGACCAGTGGGCGACAGACTTGTCAGAACTGCCGTCCAGGAAACCGTATTGTAGACAAGCCCTCGCCCGTTTCGCTCGGCATTTTCTGCAGAAAAAAAAAATCTTAAATAAATGTTATATTAGCGAACCGCCAAGAGAAACGTGGGTAAACGAGTCACAAGATAAAACACGACGCGTTTCGACCTCTTTGGTCTTCTTCAGGCAAGACACAAACCCAATAGGGCAACAATGAAAATGAACGAGTTTGTCACTTAGCTTGATTTCTTCAGCGCAAGGTGAACAGCCTCGTTTTCATTCAACGCCTACCTTCCTATTTGTTTGTGTCTTGCCTGAAGAAGACCTAAGAGGTCGAAACGCGTCGTGTTTTGTCTTGTGACTCGTTTGTCCACTTTTATCTTGGCGGTTCGCTAACATTTATTTAAGATTTGTTAGATTTCCAATAGATCTATTCTCTGCAGAGCCGTCAGTGTAGACTGATGTTTAAGTGATGAGTGGGGTAGTCCTTGTGTGTCATTTCTGTCTGTGTAGACTGATGTTTAAGTGATGAGTGGGCAGTCCTTGTCCAACGTTTCAAGTGTCAGGGAGTTCAGGTCTAGTGTCGTGTTGTCTTTCTTTGGCTACGACTTCATGAACGTCAAAGGTGACAGGTGAAGTGTCGTCAACTGACCGTTCCTCCTGGTCCACTGCTGAAGTACTTCCTGTTTTGTTGGTGTCTGAGGTACAGTCGATGTTTTTGCCTGATGGTTTTCGCCTTCACCTGATGAGTTGGACTCTGCGGTTTGCGGTGGAACTTGGTCACCGGAGCTTGGAAGTGCAGAAGGTGAGATGGAGATATCTTCCTTTTCTTTCTCTCTTTGTCTCAGGAGCTTTTCCGTGTCTTCTCTCCTGGGGCGACGGACACAAAAAAAAAAAGGGGCAATCTTCACTATCAGGCCTCTCCGCCCCCCTCCCCTCCCCTCCCCCCCTCCCTCCTCCCCCGTCCCATACTCCCATCCCTACTCTCACCTGTAATTACAGAGAGGAAGAGAAGACGCTGCCTGTATGTATTAAGACCAGCAGCGACCCGGGGACTTGTTACAGCTTTCCTTTCTCTTTGTTCGTTCCACTACCCCCCCCCCCCCCCCCTCCACCCCCCTGCTTCGTTATCTTCGTGTATACCAGCGTATATACGTCAATGGTTCATGTTCGCCCGTCCCCCTTGCCTACCCACTATCTTCCCTCTGTCCGCCCATTCACCCACCCTCACTCCTCCACCCGTCTTGCTTTCTTGGTCTCCTGCCCCCCCCCCCCTCCTCCCAACCCCTCACTTCCACCACCCCACCCCTCCTGCTCTAAATCCCTGTCGCCCTCATCACAGGTCTTTTTTTTTTTTTTATCTGACCCCCATCTACCTGTGGCTGTACCAGGAGGGGGCGTGCGATGAACGTTTGATAACATTCTTGGCTGGGGGGAAGGCTGACTGCCTTGTCTTGCTGCTCTCGCGGCCGCCGTCCCACTGCTGTCGGCTGTGCTGCCTTCCATCGCTGTCTGTCTCTGTCTGTTTGTCTGTCTGTCTGTCTGTCTGTCTGTCTCTCTCTCTCTCTCTCTCTCTCTCTCTCTCTCTCTCTCTCTCTCTCTCTCAGGGCGAGGGACTGGATGTAAAACATCATGTCAGTGC
>JADBJO010037074.1:0-10149 GCA_016801955.1 Conus betulinus | reverse complement strand
GAGAGTGGAGCTCTGGTTCTCTTTTTAACGAAAGGAGGAGAATGGCGTACTACGAACAAGGCATATTGTGCTTGGTTGAAATCCTCTAGATTCATTTTTCAGTCAAGGTACTGTCAGGATCCTTCACAAGGCTTTGTATGTGAACCCCCTTTCCTTTTGGATCACGGCCACATCAGCACACCTGTCACACTTCCATTGCCACGCATCACGACTACGTCACGTGTTCATCTCGAAATTTGTCCTATGCAGTACCTTACTCACGAGCTACTGGCCTGTGATGTGAAAAGTCAGTGCCGGGAACTAGAGAACACTGAGACATGGTATAGGGCGACTTGCAGTATGCCCCAGGGAGTGACACAGCCGTATTTTTATTGCGACCTATCTGGAGACTTCGTGCCTTACAGCCTGGTGTGTGATTATCGAAAGGATTGTTCTGATGGACGTGACGAAAACTTCTGTGAGTATCCTATGTGCAAGGAAGACATGAAGGACTGTGGGCATGGAAAGGTTTGTGCTCTTACATTTCCAAAACATTTTCCTTGTCTTCTTATCTGTTCTTGAAGATTACTATATTAAACATCTAAATATGGCTTGCAACTCTGAAATCCTCAGATTCGTCTTTCTGTTCATCCCTACACCCTCTCAGTGTTAATTCGTTTTCATGCTGTCCAATATGGCTACCGCATGCACAGCCACATTCTACTTTGTTTTGTGGCAGTCCCAACAGCAGCTGTCCAAATTCTTGGCCATTAGATTTCAGCATCCCCTTTTCAGACCTATCATTCCCAGCAAAACAGAATGATTTAGCCACAGACAAAGTTTCTATTATTCGTCGTCTGCCACTGGTCATGTAATAATTACATAAGGAAGCATCATGGGAGGACAAGCAGCAGCCAGCTGGGGCCAGACAACGTCAGCATAAGCTGCAGTGAATCCTAGCTCCCTGCCAGCAGACAGATGACCTTTGAACTAGTTTTGTGTGTGTCCATGTTTGTGCTCATTATCCAAACATTCAGTAGTTACTTACAACATAGTGCTCATTTATTCAGATCAGTGGTTACCTACAGGTCCCAGCCATCATTTCACAGGTAGGGTAGGCTCTTTACCTACTTTATCTACAGTCCTTCTGTTCATCAGTCCCATTGTTGTCTGGTTCTACAGTTGCTGACCTTGTCATTTGTGTGACCATTTGATTAAATTCTATCACTTGTAAGCAACATCAAAAATTTTGTGTTTTCCAATATTACTTGGGGAAGACAAACTGTCCCAGCATATTCTGATACAGAGCAAGATAATTTTGATTAAAGAAAAAAAAAAAAAAAAGGTTTTCAGAAAACATGCGTAGACGTTCAGGGCATTAGTTGATGCCAAAGTTAGCTACAAAATTACCAATGCAATTTGCGTTTGTGGAAAGGCAAATGGAGAACTGTAATCATGATGCACAGGAATTCCCTCAAAAAGAGAAAGAAGCAAGGACACATAGAGGAAATCCGAGCACTGACCTTGAGAGAGATGAAGTTGATGAAGATGAAGAAAAAAATAAGTTGTTGCTGTCTCCAATATTTAAAGGAAACGACAACGATGCATTCCTCAACGATGTCAAACTTGCTTTCAACAGAAATGAGTAAACGTGGGGAAAAACGTCACAGCCTGTCGTACCAAAGATTGTTAACAGCACACTCTAGCTAGCTTCGAGATGAGAATCTGCGCAAAGAATGAAAGGGAAAAAAAAAAAAAAAAGTGACCAGCCAACTGTTAAACCATGACTGTCCCTAGTGTGTTGTGCCAACATTTTATGGCATCTTCCTGGCCATGTGAGGCAACAGCAACTCTGGACCTCTTAATCTATCCAACAGTGAGGCGTCATACATTCAGCCATTGCAGCCAGCAGAACTTTTGAACGATGTGTTGCCATAGGCACGCCAGAAAGAGGGGACATTATGTAAATGTATGTAGATGTTCTGGTTGCCACAATTAAATGCATTTAGAGAGATGGACAAAAATCAAGGGCAAGTCTGCATATTGCAGAAAAAGGAAGAAACCAGATGAGGGGGTGGGGGGGGGGGAGGGGAGCGGTTAGTCCCTTTTTAGACCACAAATCAGAGTCGCAATCCCACTTACAAAATAGAAAAGACAAGCTCTGCTCCTAGTTTGCTCATAGTTGGCAGCAAAACTCGTTACAATTACCAACCCAAGTGCAAATGGATTCGACAAGTGAGTGAGTTTTGTTTTTACGTTTTGTTCCTGGTACTATTTAAACATAGGAAAGTGAACCACTGGACGTTTGACAGAAGGTTATGGAGATGACTCACTGGTGATTCTGGGGTTTTGGAAACCGTTGTTTGTGTTGTTGTGATATTAAAATGATGTAAATGATTTACCACCCAGTTTCAGAACAACATGTAAAGATGAGAATGAGTGAGAACAACTGACACTGATAATAGACATATAGACAAAACCACCAGCCAAACAAAATTATATCATCATGTCTTTGTTATCCTCAAGGATTGCTGCCACCAGGGTTTCTTAGAGAGGACAGAAGGTGTTTTTTGTTAGAATAACAAATGACTGAAAAAGTAAATGAAGAAATCCAACCCATCAACATTTAATAATGGACACTCTGAAAAAGGCAGCAGATGTTAATCTAGGTAGTAAAACATGGTTTCACGCTCCCCATGTGATCATAACAATGGCTTTACAAACTCGGATTTTGTAATATCCTAATATCAGTAAACTGCTAAGATGTTTAAACAAAGGGGCAACAAAGTGGATTAAATGCATAGTCAAATTTAGCGTTTTTAACCCTGGGAAGTTTTAGCACTCTAAAACCCCTCTACTACTAAAAAGGAAGGCATGTGACAACATCTGTTTTTGAACTAATCACTGCTGTAGGGCAGCATCCAGGGAATAATATGGACATCACTGCTGACGTTTGGGTACCTTGGCAATGTTACAGAAGCTCGAGTTTGTTTGTACTTCTTTTTGAAGTCCAGTTTGAAACCTTTCAGAGAAAGCCTAGTGGCCTGGGAGATGTGACTGACTCTGGGTCAAAAGACAGTCACTCCATATGTAGACAGATGTCTGCAATTTGTCAGAAAGTTGTACATATCTGCCTAAAATAAAAAATCCGTTCAATCTAATATCACAGAAATCGTCCGGATTTATTGGGAACACTGTACTGTGACAATATTTTCAAGCTGTAAAAGTTGTGATCTACGTCCTTATTGTTGCCTCGATGAGGCATGAGAGAGAGAGAGAGAGGAGAGAGAGAGAGGAGAGAGAGAGGAGGAGCGAGAGAGAGAGAGACAGAGACAGAGAGAGAGAGAGAAGACTCTGCGGGAAAAGTACAGGGTGATTCTGAACAAGCCCTATGGCTTGTCGTCACAGAGAAGAGGAACTGAATGGTGAGTCTACAGTGCACACAGTATACATCTGATTAATTTGAAATGTAAGGCCCCACATTTAGCCAGCAGTTCACATAGCAGTTTTTCTTGATGGGGACTATGGTTGCGACTGGGTTGCACCAGAAGTTTGGATGACTGCCCCCTATTATTTCAAAATCAACTATTTTGAAACGATAGAGTCCATTTTTCTCTTTTTTTTTTTTTTTTTTTTTTTTTGCCCTTTACAATTATACTAGAAACAAATAAGATGGGGAGGGAGAGGGGGGACGCTGAGCTAAAAATTTAACTATGCTACGACCCTCAGAAATTAGAACACGAGAAGAAACCAATACTACCAACCTGAACACACGCTGTGTCACAAAACGACCTGTTGGAACTGGTATGCAGCTCAAAAGACACTAGCATATATTTCGCTCGGTCAAGACAATATTCTTCGACTGTTCACATCAAATCACCATGGAAGCAAACTTTTATGACACTGAAAACAATGACAGTCAGTTCGGAAGACAGTTGGTATATTTATTCCTGGATTGAAGTATTTTGATAAACCAGGTGGAAGAAGAACAAACATGACAAACACTCTTCTGTCAGCACAATGAACTTATAAGCTCATGCTGTTGATGCTTCATCAAGGTCATTGTAAAATGTCTAAGGAATCTATGGTTTTTTCTGCATTTCTTCAGCATCTAAGACTCCAGTGTGCAAAAAGACTCAGGGAGGACCAGGCTGTAGGGATATTTGTCAATTCAAAAACAGTTGCGTTGCTGTCAACTACTCAAAGGGCGGTGCGGCAGGGGAGGGGGGCAGGGGGGGGAGGGAGCAACAATTCTAGACAACCTGATGGTACATGGACGTGAATTAGTACAATTGCTGTGTATGGTCATGTGTTTAAAACAAAAGCAAAGTAAGGACCGTGCCACCTCGTGTAACTGGAGATATTTGTGCATTATACCACATCTAAACGAGGTGAGCCTTGGAACACATCTCAAGGTGAAGGGAAATGACTGTCCATCACAAAACTTTCATAAAACGTAGGTCCAAATCACGTTAAGCCATTGAAACTAAACTCTATTAGAATGGTGGGTCTGGATACACCCCGGCTTTCAGCCACATCACACAGACTGCTCGCTTGTAGGCATTCTCAGGATGTATGCAGGTGCATGGCCCAGAGGATAGTTATGCAGGCAGACAGGTGATATAATTACAGCACGTTGCCTGGTTCTGCTGAACTAAGTCATGGATCTAGACAACGCGAAAAAAAGATACTTGGCCCACAGTTAGAAATTACAAAACTCAGCGTTTAAAGGATCTGCCATGTTTATCTTGTTGACACTTCTAGTAATCATTGCTGGACAATGGCAGACAAGAAGTAATCAGAGTTAAGCGGGTTATCTGGGGGAAAACATGATTAATTCAAACCCATTTTGAGGCATGACGTTGCTAGTGGTCCTTCATGATGCCCAGTTATCATACCTGAAATATATTATAAAAACTCTATCTATGATTTGACTCCATAAGAGTGGGCAGAGTCTGACGACCAACACAAACAGGACCCTAGACATCAAGTTGTACAGGCGTCCTGGAGGACCTGAGGACATCAAGCTGTACGGCGTCCTGGAGGACCTGCAGACATCAAGCTGTACAGCGTCCTGGAGGACCTGAGGACATCAAGCTGTACGGCATCCTGGAGGACCTGAGGACATCAAGCTGTACGGGACCGCCCCTACCCGCGGAGAGCAGACTGATGAGGCACATCAAGCTGGACGGCGACCCGGAGGACTAGAGGACCACAGCTTTATAAGCCTTTGGCGTGTGCCTCGAGCGTGTACTGTGAATTAGTGTGATGGATTCGTGAAAAGGAAGGAACGAAAAGCAAGAAATGCCACGACGATTAGCTGCTGACACAGTAATGAGCGTCAGCAGTTAATAATAGAAACTAAGTTATGTATTGCACTGTGCATTGCCATTCAAATCTGAGCGGTACATGCGAGAGGAAATACGACGGCCCTAACCCAAGGGCATGCTAGCATAAGGTTTTAGGTAGGTCACCATCAACTATGCCCACAAACGTTGTCATGAATCAGCAAGTGATCGTAATATCGTTCGAAGAGCGTTACACATGAGCCAGAAAAGTTCCATTTATCCGCGGGACTAGCATAGACCATAGTTGTTTTTTTTTGTTTTTTTCTGCTAGGACTGAAGAAGTCGGGTTTCAACCGACCTAACCCCATGTTATCTCAGAAAAGGTTGGGAACGTTGATAAGATTATCTTTGAGGTGCAACTCTCACTTCTATGGGCAATACTCTCAAAATTCTTGTGAGGATCATGAACACTTGCATTCGGCAGATGAAAAATTAGTTTTGAATGAGAGGTCGCACATCCTTAACTGTGCGTACTATTCCTATCCAATTTATTCTAAGACGTCCTGCCTTTTTTTTGTCAGATTTATTCACATGCTATGTTTTCTATGCCTACAAAATGTTTATGATGTATACTGTGTTCCATATTGAATATGTGGCAATCTGACTAGTTGCCAAGATTTTCGATTGTCTGCTTTATTAGCAAGACCTGTGATGTTGTCATCTTACGTGTTTCAAAAGGATTACAGGTTTTTGAATATGTGGGTAGTGTGTGGGAAAAGTGCCCTGACGTATAGTGTTCAGTGTTTAAACTCAGGGGGGAGGCACGCTGTCGGGAAAACCGGATATGTCTTGAAGACAAGTCTAGGAGACCCTATTTATATAGGACAGGGATTAATTATTCATTTACTGGAATTAAGCCCTCCAGCTGTAAGTCAATTTTGATTTAATACTTGATGGATTTCACCGTGACCCCGTTACCAGGAAAGCCAGCATGCCGGTGCCCAGAGGGACTCATTATCAGTGTCACAACAATGCCCGTTAACTGTCTCCATGATATATGTCTCAGGTTGTTAACTGCGCATCTATCATGCTGTTCTCTCCCCGTTGATACATATAAGGACGAAACTTGTGATTATGTAAGAATTCAAGCACTTGCCCGGGGATTGATATTATCGATTGCTCGTGACAAGCCACACCAACTTGGTTATGTGCTACACTGCTTCGTAACTTTTTCACTGGGTGTCTGATCGCTTTGCTATGCCCTCAACTCTGCACTTCCCTACCATGCCCTATGACCTGAACTGTTTATGTGCGACCTCCGCAGTATTGTATATGACTCTTGCTTTGTTTGTTAATTCTGCGCTTTGTGCATTTCTTCTGCAAGTCAAACGTTTATAATCAGCCCTCTTTCCCCACACAATTTTTTTACGATACCTCCGATAGCCTTTCTATAATGTAAATACGTAATTTGAGACGGACGTCCACTCAAAAAACAACCATGCTGATCATTTTTTTTTTCACTATGGGTATGCAGTACAGTCAGGTGGAGTCGAAGGAGACACGTTTCGTTAACAAAAGTGTTTTTGCCAAATTTCACAGTTTCCTCCCGTTGAGACCACGTTATTATCTAAGTATGATTATCTTACTTCATTTCTGTCAACTTTTCAGTTCCACACTTGATTGAGAATATGCACTACCAAGTTCGAAGATTTCGATACTGGCAGGTAATCCTACTATCTTGGTAAAGGCTCGATGTGTAGGTCTCTAACATTAAATATGCCCGCTTTATCCATCCTCACTAGCTTGATTTTCCTTCAATATTTCACAGTAACCCCAAGGCAAGTTATCTCTTTTACACATGTCAACCTCCTTGATCAGACCCTCTTGTATGCCCCAATTTACGAAAGACTAGATTGGTCAATGAATAGATAAAGGCTCTGCAAGAGAAGCCACTGGTTTCCTTCACCTTTCTTCATAATCTGCATTTATTTGAATTTACTAAAGTGTGCCTACCACCCATACGATACTTTGCTCAGACGCTTCATTTGAACCAACGGACAGTTTGTCTTAACACAGTGATGTTGTGTCTTAGGCATCAGTACTGTTTGCTAGACAATTTTAAATTGGTCGTTGTCCTAGCTTGTTATTACGGAGATTAATTTCAGAAGGCTGTGAATGCTCTTCGGCCCCCCCTCCATCTAGATGAAGATCTATTCATGTCTGGAGTGACGTCGTGTTGAATTTAATCCATTGCCCCTTACCGCATGTGCGTTTCTGTCCCCCGCATTATTTGCCACCCGTGCTTGCCTGTTCATGTGCGGGAACTTTTGTTTAGTATTGAGTATGACCATCCTGTTTTTTGACAGAATAGCGACTCGCTGTGGACTAGTTTGCTCCCGATATTGTCCTCATGACGGTAGAGTGTCGTGTGTTCCGATCTTTTCGATGTGCGAGTCATATTTAGTCATTCATGTGTCATTGTTAGACCAGATTTTATGTAGGCTAGCCCTTTTTTATTTTGGTGTACATATGGATGAACCACGTGAAACCAGAGTTTAGCCTGCTATGCACGTGCAGCGGTTCTATTATTCCTTGTGTCGTCATAGAAGTATCAGCCACTTCCTGATCTTGTTCATCCACTTTGCGATCTGTTTTCTTGGTAGCCCTCAGTTTCCTGATTATAGTCCAAATTCCCTTTTGGCAGCCCCCAGATCAGCCTTCACATAGAGACTTGTGTTATTATATGCCGCCGCACTGGAAGTCTATCGCGGGGATTATGCGTTCTGCCTTGCCTCCCTTGTAACCTCACACGGGGTGGCGTTTTTCCACCAAACCAGTATCTGCATTCCACTGCTGTCACCAGCAAAGCTGACTCTCCCTGCTCATATTTTATTATTCAGTATCATGAATATGCTTTTGCTTACCTATTTCTCTTTATACCATGATTCGACTGTGGTCCAGGGGTTCAGGTCTACTATTCTTACTAGGACTGTGTGAGAGAGCCTAACAAGTGCATCTAAACAGCTAACAAATATCCACAAGAAGCATATGACTGACCCACCACTCACAAATCCAATGGAAACAACCTTTTAGCCCAGGCGTCTTACTAAAACTAATACTGTTCCGGAGGAGATCAACGTGGGAATGGCAATTTTTGTCTTGCCTCTGAATTCAGCATTCAATCCATTCCTCTACACATTGAACATAATATTAGAAAAACGGCGTAAAACACAAGAGATGCGCTTTCTGAAAATGTTACGCGCTCGGCAAAGTGGTAGCACTTGATTTGAAAAAAAAAGTAAGAAAAGAAAAGAGAAGAGAAAGAGACAGAAACTCATACGTCTAGACTATGTAACGGCTGTACTGAAAGTAACTTGTCGCCAGCAGGCTGGGCTCCGCCTGCATGTTTCTGGCTGCATGGAATCAACAGACCCATTTCACTATCACTCTTCTCTACCCTTCTGTGCTCTGTGGTCTCCTTACTACGTGTCCTTCCTCACTTTGGCCCGTTACCACCTGGCATTGTTAGTAGTATCACATTACACACCAACTCCAGTTCTTACCCCTTCCTTCACCACGCTAGTAGTCTGTCACATCCCGCTGCGCTGCCAGTGCGGTGTTACAAGCACCTTTTTCGAGGCACAGCAGACTTCTGTATGTTTGACAAGTACACTGATTCTAACTTTCATTGTTTCTTGTGGTGACTGAAAAAAACAAAACATGAAAACCAAGGGTAGCAAACTGAGTGCAATCAGACTGAACAGAAACAAGGCTCATTGTGACCTTCCACCCGTCCACGACCAACTACTTGAGTAATACTCACTTAGCTGCCAGCAGACTTCCCTTTGTCCAGACTATCGGAGACAAGGAACAGTAGTCAAAATATGTCTAGTTAGGACATTTTTCCCCCTGAGCCCATACGTCTGTGTCCATCATTTGAATGTTCCAGCTACAGTTCGATGCCATCACCGGTTGTCAAATGGTATATACAGCAATAATACTTGTTAACTGTCGTTGTCGACAATCACCTTGAGCAAGACAGGGGAAATGAGGGTGAACAGTGTTGCAGAATTTGATAGGAAGTGACAGAAACCACGGATCACTGCGTCACAGAGAGTGTTGTTGTGACTTTCTGGTCTCATGTCCCATGCCTGTCTAGTTGCATTATTTCTATGTCGCGCATACAGCTCCCCCCCATTAACATCCTTACCACACACCTGTTCCACATCTAGCAGTCGCAGCGGGAGCAGTCAATATCAGGTCGTCCTGAGAAAAAAAAAAAAACACACCAGAGGAGGATGACATTGATGAGATTCATTTCAGCCCTCTGTAACAAAAGTAAATGCTTAATCGCAGAGATACCGTGAGACAGTGTCTCCTTTGGGAGCACGCCACCACATCATCCATGGACACTCGGCGATACATGTTACCCTGATATGAACTCACAATAGGCGCAGATCCGGAGAACAAATCCAAAATCTGTGTGTGTGTGTGTGTGTGTGTTTGTGTGTGTGTGTGTGTGCACGTTGTGTGTGTGCCAGTGCGTGTGAACTGCTGTGCGTGTTGTGTGTGTGTGTGTGTGTGTGGTGGGTTTGTGTGTGTGTGTGTGTGTGTGTGGGTGATGAAAAGGGAGGGACAGAGATAGAGACAGAGTGAAAAGGAAATTATCAGCACAAGTTTTTTTTTTTTCTGATAGTGGGAATACCGTTCACTCTGAAAAAGTTCCAGGTATGGTTACTGAAGCTGAAGATCTGCTGGAAAATTTCTGTGAAATCACCAATATATAAGGAAACAGCAGGTAACATGAAATGTGCTCGTTTGCTTTAGTAAGTCCACGGTTTTTGTTTTGTTCCCTCCCAGTGTGTTTTGAAAAAAAACTGTG
>JADBJO010037073.1:0-10151 GCA_016801955.1 Conus betulinus | reverse complement strand
TCCTCTGCTTTCAGTTTACCCTTTCCTACCACAAACCCAAGATACGTAACTTCATCAAACCCAAGGAAACATTTGGTAGGCCGAGCAGTCATCCGAACCTCACGAAGTCTGTGAAACAGAGCATAGAGACACTCAAGGTGACGCGTCCATGTCTGAGTAGCCACCAGTAAATCGTCCATGAAGTTGTCGACTTCAGGAAGTTGAAGAGGCTTTAGCATCTCCCTCATTGCACTGCTAAACACTGCACCAGCTGTCTTCAGTCCGAAAGGCATAACAGTCCACTGGTAGTGACCCTGCAGTGTTGAGAAAGCAGTTTTAGGTTTATCTTTTTCCACCATGGGGATTTGCCAATAACCCTTTGTCAGGTCGATCTTACTGAAGTATCTGGCCTGACCAAGCTTTGAGAACAGGTACTCGATGTCTGGGATAGGTTCACCATCAAAAATCACAATTTGATTGAGCCTTCTGAAATCGACGCAAAAGCGTATTTTGCCGTCTCTTTTCTTAACCAATGCAATTGGAGAACAGTATGGGGAAGTCGAATTCTCAATGACTCCCATCTTAAGCATTTCTTTGACCTCTTCCTGGATCGTTTCACGCTGGGAGAAGGGCAGAGGGAACTGTCGTGTGCGTACTGGTTCCTCATGTTCCAACTTGATACTGCAGGGCGTGAGAGTAGTCCTCTGTGGCAAGTCAGTGAACACGTCGCCAAAGACTGCAGAAAAGTGCAGGAGGTCGGCGTGCCTTTCTGGATGATCCGGGTCCAGCTGAACATCAGCAAGTCCTTCCTGAGCTTGTAACGGAATCACAGGAATGTCTTCTCGCGTTGTCTGCACTTCATTACACTCGCTGTCATCTATTACCGACACAACCACTGTAAGTTTAGGGCGTTCGACGTATTCCTTTAGCATGTTGGCGTGGAACACTTTCTCTTTGCTTTAGATACGTATACGATAATCAGCTTCGCCAACTCTCTCCAGGACAGAAAAAGGGCCCTGCCATGCCATTTGCAATTTATTGCTCTCGCTGGAGAGTAACAACAGAACCTTGTCACCCACTTTAAAACATCGAGGTTTGGCTCGCTATCGAAATGCTTTTTTCTGGCGAACTGCTTCTTTCTGAAGATGTTGCCTGGCCAAACGACACGTCTCCTCAATTCTATTCCTCAGATCCAGAACATACGTGCATGAAGCCCGGACTTCATCATCGACTTGCTCCTTGGTCACAGCTGCTGGAGAACTGTCATGGGTCCACGGACCGTTCGCCCATACAGGAGTTCGAATGGTGAAAACCCTGTCCCTTCCTGTGGAACCTCCGATAGGCAAAGAAAAAACTGCTGGGATAAATCGATCCCACGTTTTTGGTTTCTCTTGACACATCTTCTTTAGCATTGCTTTCAAAGTACCATTAAAACGTTCGACTAGCCCGTTGCTTTGGGCATGATATGGCGATGTAGTAATGCCTCTAATTGAGAGGAATCTGATTCTTGCATGACAGCTCCAGTAAACTGAGTTCCCTGGTCAGTCAGCACTTCCTTTGGGATTCCCAGTCTTGACCACATTTCCCATAGGACTTCGGCAACCCTCTCTGACTCCACAGACTCCACAGACTTTAGGGGAGCTGCCTCAGGGTACCGAGTTGTGTGATCCACCATGACTAAAATGTACTTGTTGCCGCGGTCAGAGGCTGGTCGTATCTGTCCAACAAGGTCCACACCCACCTTGTCAAAGGGTTGGCCTACCACTGGCATCCTTCCTAGTGGTACTTTGCTGACTCGTCCCTTGGGGGTAACTCTTTGGCACATATCGCAAGAGTGACACAGTAACGCTGGATGTCGCCACATATTCCTGGCCAGTAAAACTCGGCCCAAATTCTCTGCCTGGTCCTCTTGGTACCAAGATGCTCTCCCTGCAGCGTATCATGGGCCAGTCGCATAACCTCCCTTCGAAGAAGAAATGGGACGCAAACTTGTTTGAACACCTGATCCCCATTCTTAAATTCTTGGTGCAGGATTCCATGTACGTTCCGATACAACACTTCACCCCCCTTACTTTTAGCAGTCTCTCCAACAGGCCATCGCTCTAGCATTTTCAAGGGATGAGTCATTTGGCCTGTGCTCTAGTCTGTACAGCTAGAAGATTGCGCGCATAGACTGGTACCTGGGCACACTCTCCAGATGCAAACTTCACCTCGTTTCCAATGATGAGGTCTTGATTTGCTTTGTCCATTACTACTGCCTCAATACGTCCTTGGACAAAAGGAGATTCCAGGTCAATGAAAGCTGTCGGGAATGGTCCTCCACTTGATGAGTTGGCAAAGGTCGGATCTACAAATTGGCTTGTGAGATCCTCCTCTGACAAAAACTGAAGATACAGCACTAATCTCAGCTCCAGTATCTCGTAGTAGTGCAACAGCCTGCTGGCCATTAATCAGTACCGATACTCGCGGGACAAAATGGTTTGAAACTGCACTGGTCGCATAAAGCTGCAAGTTCTGTGGTAGTTGATTCTGGCTGCGTCCATTGTCTGCAGACTGCTTTCAACTCCTTGCAGTCTCGTTTCATGTGTCCTGGTTTTCCACAGCGGTAACAATTGCCATTCCCCTTCCTTTGTGAAAATGTTTTAGGAGCTGTTACTCTCTCTTTGGCCTTTGGATGTACGAAGCTTTTCCTGCTTGACTCCCATGTTTGCCACCTGACCAAAACGCTTAGCCTCAATGTGAGTTTCAGCGAGCTAGACAGCAGTTTTCACATCACCAGGCTGCTGCTCCATTACATGAGCTGCGAGATCAGGAGTCAGTATGTTGAAAAATTGGTCTTGTAGAAACATGTCTACAACATCATCTGCTTTGGACAAACTTTTACCAGACAAGGAGAACCACCACTGGAGGATACACTCGAGGCGTTCAATAAAGTTTGTGAAAGTTTCTCCAGGCTCTTTCCTAACCTGTCGAAACTGCTGTCGGTAGAAGGAGGCTGTTTTCTGAAATCGTACCAGCAGGTCGTTCTTCAACCTCTCAAAATTGTTGGAATCACTGGCAGGCAATCTCAGAAAAAAAACTTCCCTGGCTGCCCCAGTCAGCTGTGGAGTCAATCTCGCTACCCATGTGTCCTTGCTCCATTTGTGTGCCACTGCAATTTTCTCTAAGTGTTGCAGATAGAAGTCAAATGTCATCTTTGTCTTCGAACTTTTCTAAAATCACTGGGTACGAGTTAGAACGATTGGATACTGCTTCAGCCAGAGTCCTATTTAAATCCTGTCTTTCCTCCTCGCGTCCTCTCCAGAACAGGTCCTCCCTCTGCTGTCTTTCCTGCCTATCCATTTCTCTTTCTTGCCTATCCCTTTCTCTTTTGCTGGTCTCTTTCTCTCTTTCCTGTCGATCTCTTTCCTTTCCTCCCTTACCAAGCGTTCTCGACGATCACGCTCTTTTTCCACAGAATCATGTACAAAATGTGCAAGGTCAGTGCCTTGAAGACCAAGATTTTGACCCAGGGTCCGGAACTGAGAATACAATGCCGCCAGGTCCAAGTCAACAGGCATCGTGTCTGAAGGCGCTAACATCGTTGGCTCTGGAGTAGGAGGTGAAAAGTTGGCAGCGATACGAGGACTAGTTCTTGTAGAAAAACGGACAACCTTGGAGTAGATACAGCAGCAGATTGTCCAAGTAACCCAGTGGAAACCCCAGCAGCACTAGTAATAACAGTTGGGATAATTGGCGGGACTTGACTGGTCTCCCTAGCAAAAACGTTCAGCTGTGGGGCGCAGTTCCATTGGAAAAAGGAAAAAAAAAATGAATATGACAAAAAAAATAAGTAGAGAAGCACAGCTGGAAGAGGAAACCAGAATTGGACAAAAGTGAAACGGTTGGCGAGATGGCCAGTCTCCCCACACCCTGTAAGTTGAACCTACTTAATTCACTTATTGATCTACAAAGAGATACACCCCTTGTCCACTTTCCAACAACACTCCCACTACCGTACCAGACACAGGACACGACAAGACACCCTATTCTAGCCTAAACAAATACACTAGTAACCTAACTACCTAGCACGTACCCCGCATCTCCACCATTGTAACGCAGGCCTAGTGCCCACGAAACCAAGACCCACACCCTTTCCCACTCTTACTCTAACACTAACCCACTAACAAGTTCCATTTCCAACATTTAATGACACTTCAGTGCACAAATCACACAACAATAGAATCACACAAAACAACATACATCAAAACGCATATGATGAGGAGGATGGGGATGAGGATGATTATGATGATGAGTACCAGGCTGAATTAATTATAACTATAGAACAGGTTGTGAACAGAGAAAATAAAAGATGTTCAAACGTCCAAGCACCCGCGCCCAGGAAAGGGTTAATGCTGGCACTGTGGGGGATGGTAGCACGCAGGCAATGTAGCCCTGCGAGCGCAGAGAAGAATTCTTGAACTTGGGACGTCGAAGTGGGTATGAGGATGAAGGTCCGAGGGCGCAGTCTCCAGGGGGATAACTTGCTGAAGGAATGGCTGGTGATGATGAAGGGGAAGTGGAGGACTGGGGATGGATAGTTCGAACGCAAGAAACAGGGTAAAAAAAAAGGCCTGGTGACAAAGCGAAATTGCCGTAAGGGAGGGGAAATGGAATATTTTAGTTGACTAAAAATAACAAAGTCTTTCTCCAGCTTTGTTTCTCCATGTAAAAGTTTATGATTTTGGCTAGCATCTCCCTTTCCTCTTATAGAAATTAGATATTACAGAGAATTTCAGAGAGTGTGTGGCAAGTTAATGCTCACTTGACTATAATAAAATGACTACCATAATGTCCCCTTCTTCAATATAAGGCTTCTACAATGTTTTCTTCACTTTTGTTTTGAGTCAAGAGTGATTTCAAAGGATTTCCTTTTATATACACGAGCCCAAAAGAAATGAGAATAGCAAAAGCTGAAATAAACGCGTTTTCATCCACACAATAGTATCATAGTGCATTACACTACATCAAACAATGTGCTTACCGTAAAAGAATATAACGATACGATAATTCGAGTCCGAGGTATACAAAACGATATCTTCACCTTTCTGTGATAAGCTTGTTTACGCAAGAAACAAACCCCAGTTATTCAATAAAGAGAGTCACACACCAACAATGAAAAGAGTAAGAGATGAGGCTGATTAGGGTTTCCTTTCTCCTCCTGCCCTGAATCCAATTGTAGCTGAAAGTGAAGTTTTTTTTTTTTTTTTTAGAAATGGGAAAGCAAGAATAATATACATATTTATAGAACAATAGCAAACAAATGAAAACATACATGCACACAACAAATTGTTAACTCACCAAAACCTGTGTGAGCTCTGTGGACTAGTCAGGCTCTGGATAACCAGATACCTCACCGAGGACACAAGACAGCATCACTTTGATGGCTCGGAGGACCCAAACCTCACCGGTGCGGTCACGACCGAAGATCTCCCTCCCAAGCTCTTGAAAAAAAGGGAATGTTCTCCGTCCTGGCTAACGGGACTGGAACTCTGCTCGCTCTCAAGGTGAGCCAAGTGATCAGCATGGGCTGCACGGGATGTCTGTACACTGAGGCCACTTTTAGCTGACACAGAAACGCGCGTGAAGCGTGCGCGCGAGGAACACACACACACACACACACACACACACACACACACACACACACACACACACACACACATAAACATGTGTAAAAACGCGCAGAGCATAGGTGCACGCCCTAAAAAAAACACTTGACAGTTCGTGAGAAACCCCCGGACTAAGTTTAAACATAGTTTAAATCATACATAATGTCCATGAACTGTCAACCACACTCACTCTGGGCATCTGCTCAAAAATTCAGCACCTACGTTTTGTTTTCCTGGTATTGCTTGAACAGTGAACGAGAATGACTGCAGTTGAAGTGCCCACCTCATTTGGCGGCCATTGGATGCTTTCAGTCTCTTCAAATACTGTAAGGGTTGGTGGTCAGTCTGAATAATAAAATGCTGTCCATACAGGTACGGTTCAAATTTCTGGACCGCCCACACGATGGCAAAGCTTTCCTTTTCAACCGTTGAGTAGTTCTTTTCTGCAGGAAGTAGTTTCCTACTGGCACACGTCACGGGTTGGAGACCAGTTCCCTGGTCCTGTAAAAGGATCGCGCCCAACCCAACATCCGGGGCATCTGTCCTCAGTACAAACGACAACTCCCAGTTGGGCATCACACAGGCGGGTTTGCTACACACAGTCTTTTTTCAGCTCTTCAAAAGCTTTGACATTCGGGAGTCCACTTCAGTCTGTTTGGCATCTTGGACTTTGTTGCATCATCTGTCAGGGGAAGGGCGATCTCCGCAAAGTTCGGCACGAATCGCCGGTAGAAACCTGCCAGCCCTGAAAAAGGCCCGAACTTGTTTATTAGTCTCAGGGGGCTGAACCTTGCCAATCTTGGCCATCTTCTCATCCTCTGCTTTCAGTTTACCCTTTCCTACCACAAACCCAAGATACGTAACTTCATCAAACCCAAGGAAACATTTGGTAGGCCGAGCAGTCATCCGAACCTCACGAAGTCTGTGAAACAGAGCATAGAGACACTCAAGGTGACGCGTCCATGTCTGAGTAGCCACCAGTAAATCGTCCATGAAGTTGTCGACTCAGGAAGTTGAAGAGGCTTTAGCATCTCCCTCATTGCACTGCTAAACACTGCACCAGCTGTCTTCAGTCCGAAAGGCATAACAGTCCACTGGTAGTGACCCTGCAGTGACCTGCATTGAGAAAGCAGTTTTAGGTTTATCTTTTTCCACCATGGGGATTTGCCAATAACCCTTTGTCAGGTCGATCTTACTGAAGTATATCTGGCCTGACCAAGCTTTGAGAACAGGTACTCGATGTCTGGGATAGGTTCACCATCAAAAATCACAATTTGATTGAGCCTTCTGAAATCGACGCAAAAGCGTATTTTGCCGTCTCTTTTCTTAACCAATGCAATTGGAGAACAGTATGGGGAAGTCGAATTCTCAATGACTCCCATCTTAAGCATTTCTTTGACCTCTTCCTGGATCGTTTCACGCTGGGAGAAGGGCAGAGGGAACTGTCGTGTGCGTACTGGTTCCTCATGTTCCAACTTGATACTGCAGGGGCGTGAGAGTAGTCCTCTGTGGCAAGTCAGTGAACACGTCGCCAAAGACTGCAGAAAAGTGCAGGAGGTCGGCGTGCCTTTCTGGATGATCCGGGTCCAGCTGAACATCAGCAAGTCCTTCCTGAGCTTGTAACGGAACACAGGAATGTCTTCTCGCGTTGTCTGCACTTCATACACTCGCTGTCATCTATTACCGACACAACCACTGTAAGTTTAGGGCGTTCGACGTATTCCTTTAGCATGTTGGCGTGGAACACTTTCTCTTTGCTTTAGATACGTATACGATAATCAGCTTCGCCAACTCTCTCCAGGACAGAAAAAGGGGCCCTGCCATGCCATTTGCAATTTATTGCTCTCGCTGGAGAGTAACAACAGAACCTTGTCACACCCACTTTAAAACATCGAGGTTTGGCTCGCCTATCGAAATGCTTTTTCTGGCGAACTGCTTCTTTCTGAAGATGTTGCCTGGCCAAACGACACGTCTCCTCAATTCTATTCCTCAGATCCAGAACATACGTGCATGAAGCCCGGACTTCATCATCGACTTGCTCCTTGGTCCACAGCTGCTGGAGAACTGTCATGGGTCCACGGACCGTTCGCCCATACAGGAGTTCGAATGGTGAAAACCCTGTCCCTTCCTGTGGAACCTCCCGATAGGCAAAGAAAAGACTGCTGGGATAAATCGATCCCACGTTTTTGGTTTCTCTTGACACATCTTCTTTAGCATTGCTTTCAAAGTACCATTAAAACGTTCGACTAGCCCGTTGCTTTGGGCATGATATGGCGATGTAGTAATGCCTCTAATTGAGAGGAGTCTGAATATTTCTTGCATGACAGCTCCAGTAAACTGAGTTCCCTGTCAGTCAGCACTTCCTTTGGGATTCCCAGTCTTGACCACATTTCCCATAGGACTTCGGCAACCCTCTCTGACTCCACAGACTTTAGGGGAGCTGCCTCAGGGTACCGAGTTGTGTGATCCACCATGACTAAAATGTACTTGTTGCCGCGGTCAGAGGCTGGTCGTATCTGTCCAACAAGGTCCACACCCACCTTGTCAAAGGGTTGGCCTACCACTGGCATCCTTCCTAGTGGTACTTTGCTGACTCGTCCCTTGGGGGTAACTCTTTGGCACATATCGCAAGGTGACAGTAACGCTGGATGTCGCCACATATTCCTGGCCAGTAAAACTCGGCCCAAATTCTCTGCCTGGTCCTCTTGGTACCAAGATGCTCTCCCTGCAGCGTATCATGGGCCAGTCGCATAACCTCCCTTCGAAGAAGAAAAATGGGACGCAAACTTGTTTGAACACCTGATCCCCATTCTTAAATTCTTGGTGCAGGATTCCATGTACGTTCCGATACAACACTTCACCCCCCTTACTTTTAGCAGTCTCTCCAGAACAGGCCATCGCTCTAGCATTTTCAAGGGATGAGTCATTTGGCCTGTGCTCTAGTCTGTACAGCTAGAAGATCTTTGCGCGCATAGACTGGTACCTGGGCACACTCTCCAGATGCAAACTTCACCTCGTTTCCAATGATGAGGTCTTGATTTGCTTTGTCCATTACTACTGCCTCAATACGTCCTTGGACAAAAGGAGATTCCAGGTCAATGAAAGCTGTCGGGAATGGTCCTCCACTTGATGAGTTGGCAAAGGTCGGATCTACAAATTGGCTTGTGAGATCCTCCTCTGACACAAACTGGGAAGATACAGCACTAATCTCAGCTCCAGTATCTCGTAGTGCAAACAGCCTGCTGGCCATTAATCAGTACCGATACTCGCGGGACAAATGGTTTGAAACTGCACTGGTCGCATAAAGCTGCAAGTTCTGTGGTAGTTGATTCTGGCTGCGTCCATTGTCTGCAGACTGCTTTCAACTCCTTGCAGTCTCGTTTCATGTGTCCTGGTTTTCCACAGCGGTAACAATTGCCATTCCCCTTCCTTTGTGAAAATTTTTAGGAGCTGTTACTCTCTCTTGGCCTTTGGATGTACGAAGCTTTTCCTGCTTGACTCCCATGTTTGCCACCTGACCAAAACGCTTAGCCTCAATGTGAGTTTCAGCGAGCTAGACAGCAGTTTTCACATCACCAGGCTGCTGCTCCATTACATGAGCTGCGAGATCAGGAGTCAGTATGTTGAAAAAATTGGTCTTGTAGAAACATGTCTACAACATCATCTGCTTTGGACAAACTTTTACCAGACAAGGAGAACCACCACTGGAGGATACACTCGAGGCGTTCAATAAAGTTTGTGAAAGTTTCTCCAGGCTCTTTCCTAACCTGTCGAAACTGCTGTCGGTAGAAGGAGGCTGTTTTCTGAAATCGTACCAGCAGGTCGTTCTTCAACCTCTCAAAATTGTTGGAATCACTGGCAGGCAATCTCAGAAAAAACTTCCCTGGCTGCCCCAGTCAGCTGTGGAGTCAATCTCGCTACCCATGTGTCCTTGCTCCATTTGTGTGCCACTGCAATTTTCTCTAAGTGTTGCAGATAGAAGTCAATGTCATCTTTGTCTTCGAACTTTTCTAAAATCACTGGGTACGAGTTAGAACGATTGGATACTGCTTCAGCCAGAGTCCTATTTAAATCCTGTCTTTCCTCCTCGCGTCCTCTCCAGAACAGGTCCTCCCTCTGCTGTCTTTCCTGCCTATCCATTTCTCTTTCTTGCCTATCCCTTTCTCTTTCTTGCTGGTCTCTTTCTCTTTCCTGTCGATCTCTTTCCTCCCTTACCAAGCGTTCTCGACGACGATCACGCTCTTTTTCCACAGAATCATGTACAAAATGTGCAAGGTCAGTGCCTTGAAGACCAAGATTTTGACCCAGGGTCCGGAACTGAGAATACAATGCCGCCAGGTCCAAGTCAACAGGCATCGTGTCTGAAGGCGCTAACATCGTTGGCTCTGGAGTAGGAGGTGAAAAGTTGGCAGCGATACGAGGACTAGTTCTTGTAGAAACGGACAACCTTGAGTAGATACAGCAGCAGATTGTCCAAGTAACCCAGTGGAAACCCCAGCAGCACTAGTAATAACAGTTGGGATA
>JADBJO010037072.1:7500-10152 GCA_016801955.1 Conus betulinus | reverse complement strand
CGGACAGACAAAGAAACAGACAGACCAGACAGAGACAGCGAGACGGACAGACAGGCAGGCTAGCAGGAGCAGGCCGGTAGACAGGCAGGCAGGCAGGCAGGCAGGCAGACAAAACAGACACAGAGACAGAGACAGAGAGAGTGTTGCTTCTAACCAAGCCGACCGTAAAGGGCCACAATATCAGGGCTGTCATGAGCAAGACAACGACCGGACGCCGCCAGCAAACTCACAGCAGAACGTCCTGCAACTGAGACAAAAGGACCATTAGCTGTTTCTCACGGCTCTTCCTCCGCTGTTCCAGAATGACGTTGACGGTGTACAGGAACGGGTTGAGGGCGGAGTTGAGTGGCAGCACCAAGACGGCCATGATGACGTTGACTTCCCCTGGAACGTCCACGCCTCCGACCGCCGCCATCCCCAGGACGCCGATGGGAAACCAGCAGGCGAAGTCCGACACGGCCACGGTGATCAGCCGCCGAGCGATGACCTGGTCCGTGGACTTCCTGCCGATGGTGCCGGAGCCGGTCAACGAGTTGGAGGTGACCGACCAGTAGATGAACACCTGCCCCGAAGCTATGAACAGGAACAGGACGAAGTTGAGGGCGATCCAGATACCGAAGGAGTAATGCTGTCCCGGGAACTCGGTCGTCGTGATGGGCAACGGGATACAGATGCCGGTCTGGCTGTAGAACTGCCAGTGTGACGTCACAGGGGTCATAGGCGTGGCGGCCAGCACAAGCCCCGCCCACCAGGCGGCGCTGCTGGCCACATGCGCTGACGTCGGCGTGAAGTGGAACTGGCTGAAGGGAAAGTGCAGCACCAGGAAGCGATCCACGGTGATGAAGCAGATCTGAAAGACAGACACCTCAGAGGACAGCAGAGACAGGAACCCAGCCACCCTGCAGGTGATGGGTGTGTCTCCAGGAGTAGTCGTTCCACAGGTAGATGTCTTTGTACCTGTAGTCAGCCAGTCCGATCACCATCAGGTACACTCCCATCAAGAAATCAGACACACACAGATGCAGGACGAAGACGCCGAATCCGAACCGCCGCGTTCCTTTGTCGAAGACGGGTCCGGTACAGGAAACTGGTGAGGTTTCCCACCCAACGCCAGCATGGCTAGCAGAGCCAGATAACCCGGTGGAGGTGACTCTGCATCAAATCCTGACAGGACGACACGGCGTCTTTCGGAACCCGACACCACTTGGGGCTGAACTCTTTGGGAAGAAGCGCTGGGCAGCACAGTTTATAATTGCTGGCTGTCACGGACCGAAGTTTGAGAAGATTGTGGAACAGCTGTGGAGGAAAGGTGATTACCGGACAGCCTGAGAGATCCACAGAGCGCGCAACGATCGTAGAACCCGGAAACCCGAGCCGTGCACGTGACGCACTCCACTGCCCGACAGGTTGAGCTGATCCAGACGAGTCAGTGTGTGCAAAGGATCCACATTCACTGCGTCCACGCTGACACGGGACAGGTCCAACACGCGAAGTTTGGTGTACGTGGACAGACCAGAGAGACCGTCTTGAAGGTCAAGTGGGTTTCCCGCCAAAACAAGCACTTGCAGAGATCTGAGGGTACTGAAGTCACCAGGTAGAAGACAGGTGATGAGATTATCGCTGAGGTCCAGACTGATCAAGTTAGGCAGAGCAGGTGCTTCAACGTGAGACAGAAAACAAGACGCCAAACTGACATGGACCAGCATGGTGATGTTCATCAAGTCCATCAACGTCATGTTGCTCCTGTCTGCGTTCAAGAAGCGAAGTTCTGGATGGTCAGCGACAGCGACAGACCGGTTACAGTAAAACGCCAACCCGAAGCACCTACACATCAGGTGGACAGGTGAAGTGACACAACAGCTCATCATCATTCTGAGGGCACTGCCGTACCTGTCGTCACACACGTGCTCGGCAGACACGCACACGCGGGACTGGCGACAGCGATAGTAGCCAGGACACTGGTACGTCTGGCAGTCTGCTTCATCCTCACGCCCTGGGCAGTCGTGGATGGCGTTACATCGCAGATAGACGGGCAGACACAGGGTCATGTCGGAAGTAGGACACAGGAAGTGAGACCCGGGGCACGACTCTCCTGACCTTAAGATGTCATTGATGAGTGTGTGTGGTTGTTCCCTTGACAAGAACACGACATTGAACGGTAAAGACCACCATGGTTCAACTCCGTCCAGTCCTCGTCTTGTGCACACCCCTTTTCGTCGTTTGCAGACACACACTGCGCCATGTTATCGCATCTCTGGCTGAGCTGCAGGCACTGTCAATCAATAATTGAGGGCATATGACTGAGGAATGGAATTTTTTTTGTTTGAACTGCTGTTTTGGGCTTCTTTTTTCCTTTCTCTGGTTGTATATTGCTGACAAAAACCTGCTATCATGACAGTGTTTACATATCTATGAGGTCGTGCGCACAAGCGCGCGCGCACACACACACACACACACACACACACACACACACACACACACACACACACACACACACACACACGCACACACACACATACATACACGCACACACGCACGCACGCCCACCCACACCCACACCCACACACACACACACACACACACACATACACACGCGCGTTCGCGCGCGCGCGCGCACGCGCAAACAGGGAGAGAGACAGGCAGACAAACAGA
>JADBJO010037072.1:0-2500 GCA_016801955.1 Conus betulinus | reverse complement strand
ACCGATATACTAAAACTTTTTCACAGAACAATCCACTCTCGACAACGACGATGACGAACTACCACGATGTCATTTGCCAACTATGAAATTAATGAAATTGTACTTACTGAAGACGATATCGTATCAGTTGTTAGAAATCTTGACAAGACAAAATCATCTGATCCAGACCTCATCCACAACAAACTACTTATATGTGCAGTAAACGTTATAGCTAGTCCTCTTACTCAGTTATTTAATAAATGCTTGAACGAAGGTAAATTTCCATCCTTGTGGAAGAGAGCTCATGTTTCACCTATTCACAAAAAAGGACCAAGAGAACTGTGTAATAATTACCGCCCGATCTCGCTCCTTGGCTGTGTTGGTAAAGCTCTTGAGAGATGTGTCCACAAACATGTGTACGCATTCTTAAAAACAAATGAAGTCATCACTCCTTTGGAATCAGGTTTTACACCAGGTGATTCCATAGTCAACCAGCTTATGGACACATATAATTATCTTTGTTCCTCTTTTGATCGTGGGATCACAACACAAACAATCTACTTTGATATCTCAAAAGCTTTTGATCGTGTCTGGCACAGACGACTTTTACTAAAGCTAGCAGCAGTGGGGATCAGTGGGAAATTACTGGACTTTTTTTTCGCGATTACCTACATAATAGACAACAATCAGTAGTTATAAAAAGCGAAAAGTCTGAGTTGAAAAGAATTCCAGCAGGTGTTCCCCAGGATCTGTCCTTGGTCCTTTACTGTTTTTGTTATACATTAATGACATTGTAAATGGAATGCAGGCAACAATTAAATTGTTTGCCGACGATACTAGTTTATCGCTCGCCTTAAATGATGCACACGTCAGAGGAGAAATCTTAAATTCTGACCTGCAGAAAGTTACCTGTTGGGCCAAACTTTGGAAAATTAACTTTAACGAGAATAAAACCGAACTCGTCAATATTACCCGTGATCTGTGCCAGATTTTACCACTTACATTTGGAAGGAAGACCTTAGAACCGTCCAAAAGCTCACAAACATTTAGGAGTAACTTTTCAAGACAACTGCAAGTGGGACGAACACATCCAATCCATAGCCAACAAAGTGAATATGTTAATAGCGTGTCTTAAAAATACAAATACAGACTAACCAGAAATACGTTGGAGACGATGTACAAATCCTTTATTTTACCCCATTTTGACTACGCAGACATTTTGTGGGATAACTGCACAGATCCTCAGTCAATCATGTTAGAAAAGCTACACCTAGAAGCAATTTGTATCATCATTGGTGGAGTTAAGGGAACAAGTCACCAGAAATTATACGAAGAGTCTGGCTTTTGTTCATTACAAGGAAGACGGAAAAGACACAAACTGATACAATTTCATGAAAATGGTTTAATGGAGTCTGTCCAAACTATTTAGCTGATCTGCTCCTTCTCTAGTCTCGGACCAAAATCGTTACCATAGGCGTCGGCCACTAGAAAGAACAGTGCCACGATTTAGAACCGAATTATATATATAAAAAAAAAAAATCATTTTTTACCTAGTACAGTCATTTTGTGGAACAACCTTCCAGACGACATTAAGTCAACAAACTCTATCAGCCAATTTAAACGTTTTCTGACTACGTCAGACACTACTGTTCCCTCCTACTATTACATTGGATCGAGGCAGGATCTAATAAACCATTGTAGATTACGCTTAGAATGAGTAACATTAATCACGACTTACACAACAGACATCTACTGGCTGATCCAAAATGTACGTGTGGCCATCACACAGAAAACACAGAGCACTATCTGTTAGATTGTTCAAAGTACATAAAGACAAGAATGAATACCATATTCACTCTCAGTCCTAACTGTATTGATACTCACACACTTCTTTTTTGTGTGACCAAACATTAACCAGGAAGAAAACGAAAGAATTTCCAAAACTGTGCACCGGTTTATCGCCCAAAGTAAACGCTTTTAATATCATAGCGAATTAGTTTTTCTTCCTCATCTTCCTGTTCTTCTCAGGTACTTGTTTTCCCTGATCTTGTTCATCTCCTTATGCTTGTTCATCTTCTTGTTTCTCTTCTTCTTTTTCTTCTTCTTCTCGTTGACGTTGCTGCCAGGCTGGCCCTCGGACGGCTGTATAAGGCGGTTTAGTTAGTACTCCCTCAGTTGATGACTTTGCATTAGACCCACTGCGACTCAGGGCTGGGCTCTTTAGTGTTTTGGGAGACGGACGCATCTCTCTCTCTCTCTCTCTCTCTCTCTCTCTCTCTCTCTCTCTCTCTCTCTCTCAAATTTGTGTAATTTCGGTGCATTGGGAATCATGGTATTTGTTGTGTAGATTGTCTGTTTGCATCGCTGTTAGATTCTACTGATCTGTTCTATCTTCTTTCCTGTCTTTTAATTTAAAAATTTCAAAATGGAGCGACTGATGGCGGAGACGAAGCAAAGTTTAGAAAGAGTGGGGGTTAGTTTCCGCCGATGACATTGACGAACAAAGTACACAAGACACGAT
>JADBJO010037071.1:0-10154 GCA_016801955.1 Conus betulinus | reverse complement strand
CCGCCTTTAATTATCCCTGAACTGAATCATGTACCCATTTACTGCTGTTTTTCATTTCTAATTTTGCTGTAAGGAAACAGGGTAAATTTAACATATTTGTCGACTCTTTTACCTGGTGATACAGTGTTACACATCAGTTCAGTTCTGCGATGGGCAAGTGGACTGTGTCGACGAGAGTGATGAAGTCATATGTCCATATATGAAGACAGAAAGGAAGTGTATCACATGCCCTTGACTCCTCCAGCCGTGATTGATTTTGTAAAAAGTGGCAGAACCACCATCACTCCTCTCCCCAAAACAAAGGAAGACGAGTCACTATGGTTGCATATTTGTCCAGACACTCATTACCAGTGTGCATATAACGGCTACTGCCTGCCTGCCTACACCAGATGTAACAGCTTTTATGACTGCCCCTACCATGAGGATGAAGCAGGCTGTGACAGCTACACCTGCCCAGGTCACTATCGCTGCTTTGACTCCAAAGTATGTGTACATCCAAGCCAGGTATGTGACGGTATCTACCAATGTCCAAAGTCTGAAGATGAGCTGTTCTGTGACCTGAGCTGTCCACGTGGCTGCAAGTGCTATGGACTGGCCTTCATTTGTCCACAACCTTTCCCTGCCCATGGTTATTCTGAGCTGCGATATCTGAACATGAGCAGCAGTGGCATGGCTCTTTCACAGCTAGAGGCCAATACAATGTTGATCTTCCTCAGTCTCCATGATTGTCACCTTCACAATGTTACCGCCATATCTTTGCCCAACCTCATCAGCCTGGACTTGAGCTTTAACAGACTTGTCTCCATTCCATTCCAACTTTTGTATAACACTCATAATTTGAAAGCATTGCTCTTATCAAATAACCCCATAGTGTACTCTCTACCAAGCGTCAGTAACAGCAGGGGGCCATTTACTCAAATCCGAAGGCTAGATTTGTCGCTGACCAATCTTCATGCTCTGGGCCAGCAATTTTTCACCCCTCTTTCCAGGGGTCATTTGGCTGAATCTGTCACACAGTGGTACACAGCGTGTGACTGGTCAGGGATTTCAGTCAATGAGAAAGCTTCAGGTTCTGGACATGAAGGGATGTCCAATGGCAGAGATTGACAAAGAACTCCTGCAAGGTCTGGACCAGCTGCACACAGTCTATGGTGACAACTACAAACTGTGCTGTGTGGCCACACTTCTACCAGAATTGAAGAAATGCCAGGCACCAAGAGATGAAATTTCCTCCTGTCAGGACCTGCTGAAATCCAACACTTACAGAGTGTGTTTGGGCTGCTTTCGGTTGTCTGGCTCTGGTAGGCAATAGTGTAAGTTTCGTGTTCCGTTGTTTTTTCTCTTCAGAGAAGTGGTTCACAAGGATTCAGCGTCTTCGTCCTTCATTTGTGTGTGTCTGACTTTCTGATGGGTGTTTATCTAACAGTGATAGGAGCGGCTGATGTGTTCTATAATAACCGGTATGTCTGGGAGGACATGACATGGAGACACAGTGTCTCATGCAGGTTGGCTGGCTTTCTCTCTTTTGATCTCTTGTGAAGTGTCTGCATTTATTATTTGGCTGATCACGTTAGACCGATTTCTTGTTGTTCATTTCCCATTTAACTTTTTGCACTTTGAAATGTGGAATGCGCAGCTCATCGCCTGTATGTCCTGGGTGACGGGTTTTATTCTTGCAGTTGTTCCATTACTACCTTTTGTGGCTCACTGGGAGTTCTATAGTCAGACAGAGATCTGCATTCCTTTGCCTGTCACCAGGAGAATGTTTGCTGGCCATAACTATGCCTTGGGGGGTTATGATTGTATTGAACTTTGTTCTGTTCCTGCTCATTGCTTTTGGCCAGATAGCTATCTATTGGTCAGTACGATCAAACACATTAAAACAGGGTCGAAGCACTAAATGTTCTCAGAACACAGATATTGCACGCCGATTGTTTACTGTAGCCATATCAGACTTTCTCTGCTGGTTTCCTGTTGGGTTACTGGGACTTCTGAGTTCACAAGGGGTACCTGTTTCTGGAGAACTCAACGTGGCATTAGCCATCATTGTGATGCCATTGAACTCGGCTCTGAATCCTTTCTTATACACAGTGAATGTTCTCCTGCAGAGACGAGAGCACAAGAAACAAGAACGGATTCAAAAATGGCTAGAATCAATGAAGCAGTTATTTTAAGTGGTGGTGGTGCTTTTACTCAGTTGAAATGGTAGCTTGCACAGCATGCTTTTGACAATATTCTTGTAGATCATGTTGAAATGTATGCAATTCATCCAGTGAATAACCAGATAAATAAGTAGATACATGAATTCATAAATAAATAAATGAGTAGATAAATAAATAAACAATGAAAACAGCTTAACATTATAGTGGTAAGTGTCAACATTGTGAACATCAACAACTAGGATAATCAAATTGGGATCTGGTCTGTAATACACAGGTTTCCTTTCAGTCTCAGTCGTGTTTGCTTCGTGCAAAGACGTGCGTACTGCGTTGCGACATTCTCTTATTCAAATTCTTCCAAAGATCTGAGATTCCTATCATTAAGGTACAACTTACAGCTAGGAAGTCTTTTCTACGACTGTGCTATGGACAGGCTGTGAATCAGATTGGATCCTCTGTCACTGTAGGGGATCAAAAATCACCATTTGTTCAGTTGCTATATCATGGGGCTGGAATAGCTCAGTTGGAAGAGAGCCGGACTCGCAATCGTGGTGATTCTTCGGTTGTGGGTTCGAATCTCCACCTCTCCATTTCAGCATAAGGGGATTTTTCCCTCAGAATTAATAAGCTTACTTCTTTCCACCAAAAGCCTTCAAATGAGATTATAAACCAAGGCTCCATGGGTGAACGCATGCAAAACATCTTGCACATGCGTAAAATCTCATCACCAGCTTTCGGAAGAAAAGGCCAAAATGGCCGTTGGTATGGATGACACGTTAGACATAGCATGCACCCTGCGTGAAAAATCGAAAGAATGAAGTAACAAAACTGAATTAAATTATATTCAAAGAATCACATGGGAAATGACTGGAGAGAGCGCTGGCAGGCAGCTCTTCAGTCAGCTCTATCAGAATAGGGAGGTGTCTTTTTCCCACTTCTAGAGGTCCATGTGTTCCAACCATTCAGACCATTGATGAATCAAGCAGTAGCATTGACTCGTCTGTATACGCATTTGAAATATGTGCCAGTTTGTTTGCTTGAGGCCATGAATGGTCTTTGAACGGCTCTTTATTACTCGCGAAATCTCCCAGTATTTCACTTTGTCAAGCAGAATTCATCATACCGAACAATTTACCTGCGAACTTCTGTCTCAAACAGCGCATGAAGGAAAGTTCCTGTAATGAATTTTGTGCTGCACAACTAGACACAAACAAGTCGTTTCCTGCATATATACCTCGTTGCAGTTACTTTCTTGAATACTCTATATACGATAAAATTCGATACTGTAATCTTCCTAATCATTTAACATTTCCTAAAGATTGACACTGGTCTAGAAAGATCATTAATATCGTTGGTAAACGTCACACACACACACACACACACACACACACACACACACACACACACACACACATATATATATATATATATATATATATATATATATATATATAAAGAGTAGAAAGCTGTGTCCATTGCGTTGAAGTACACGTATCTTTAAGTCCAATAACTTCTTGTGTTAACTATGCAGAGGCAATCTCCAATTATTCTGACGGTGTTTAATTTCAAAAGAAACACGTCATGCCGTGTGCTATAAACGCTTTATAACGTTAGAAGTATCAGCTGTGCAGACGGTCATTTCTCTTTGTAATCGGTCTCTTAAGAATGAACATGTGACCAGTACTTTTAGTCCTCCACTCCCCATCCCCCACCCCCGTCCTCCTTTGTCCTCCACCGACAACAATATTTCTTCTTTTTAATCAGTGATTTATCACGTTCAGAGTAAGTATGTGACCAGTAGTTTTAGTCCTCCACTCCCATCATCCCCCACCCCCATCCTCCCTTGTCCTTCACCGAAGCAATATTTCTTCTTTTTAATCAGTGATTTATCACGTTCAGGGTATTTTCGATTTATGTGTTGATGCTTTGACTAAACAATTTTCGTAAACTGCAACTTAAAGTTGTGCTTCAGTATCATTAGTGTTTAATGGTTCACCACTTTAGGAGTGTGCATTATCACCTTCATTCTGTTGTGTTGGACAATTAGCTGATTGTAACACACACACACACACACACACACACACACACACACACACACACACACACACACACACACACACACACACACTGTTGGAATGATCTTATAAAATTTACATGCAATTGTGGAGAGTTGTCTCCCCTGCAATTCTTCACTGCTATGAGACGTAAATTCTGTAGTGTAGTAATAGTAAAAAATAACGTTCCCGTCGCCAAATACGCTGTGTGTGCGTGTCTGCTGGAAGGCTGTTTAATCGTAACGGAATGTATTAGTTCTAATCCTCCATCATGATCAACTCAACAGGTTACGGGCCCAGTGCCTCTCAGAGTAGATATTCCAGATTGATTTTCGATGGAGATGAAATGAAATGCGAACAATGGGAGTGAAATTTCTCGGTTACCTGCGCATACAGAAATACACGGCACGATTTTGACGGCTGACGACGATGAGATTGATGATAACAAGAATGCTGAAGCTTTTGCCGAGTTGATTCAAGTTTTAGATGACAAGAGTCTGTCTTTGATAATGCGAGATGCAGCTAATGATGGAAGACAAGAAAATTATTCGTGCACATTATGCAAGCCCAAGTACTCCAAGAATACTTTCTTTGTATACAGAACTTACATCACTAGTCAAACGTTCAGACGAGACTGTGACTGATTTATATATGATACGGGCTGAAACAACTGCAGCAGCTTTGAGGAATGCAGGAGAAACAGTGACTGACAGTTTACTGATCGCCATGGTCTTGAAAGGTTTTACCTTACAGCTATCAATCTTTGTCGCCGTTGTCACTCAAAGTGAAAAGAAACAAACTTTTGCTGAGTTCAAAACTTCATTAAGTAGTTTTTTGAGAAACTAAACGGTCAAGGTCATCTACAAGTGAAGATTCAATTTTAAAGTCGGTGCAGGGTCGGGCTCCTCATCATTCTTCCAACCCTGGTGAAGCAGCAAAAGGTCCAGTTTGCTACAACTGTGCACTGGTCAGTCACATTGCAAAGGACTACAAGAAGCCAAAGAAGAAACTGTGGTGTAGCATATGTCGTAAGAACAACCACACCGACAAGACTTGTCGACGCAACAAAAAATCTTTAGACAAGGTCAACGAAGTTGGTGATTCGTGCTGTGAAGATGGTGAACATTCTTTTTCATCATTTGCAGCCAGCGCGCCTGATGGCAAGACTTTGAGGAGAGGAAACACATTGCTGGTGGATTGTGGAGCAACCACGCATATCATCAACGATGAAACAAAGTTCAGCACATTTGCAGCCAGTTTTCAACCTGAAAAACATTTCATTGAACTGGCAAATGGAAAGAGAAGTAATAACATTGCATTGAAAAGAGGAGAAGTGATATTCATGATTATGAACACTAGTGGCAGATGTGTGAAAAGCATGTTTGAAAAATGCATTACTTGTCTCTACATTTCCCACAAAACATTTTCTCAGTGCAGGCAGCAATTAAGAGAGGGGATAGTGTTCATTTCAAACTGGACAGAGCAGAACTTGTGTACAAAGATGGTACCAAGTTTTACATAGAAAAGCATGAAAGACTGTACTACTTACATGCATGTGACCTAGACCTAGAACAGGCTAAAAGTTTTGATGTTCAGTCCAAAATGGATGACAGTGTGAATTATGTAAGTGATCTGAAAGGCTGGCATGAGATTCTAGATCATTGTACCTCTGAAGCATTCCGATCACTCCGGAGAAAAAACCAAATAGGGCATGATATGTCTGCGCCTTATTCTCCACATCAAAATGGCACTGCTGAACGGTGCTGGAGAACTCTTTTCGAGATGGGAAGATGTCTTCTCCTTGAAGCAAAGTTGCCTAAAAAACTATGGCCATATGCAGTCATGACTGCTACATACATCCGTAAAAGCAAACACCATCCCTTGCTCTCAGTGGCAAAAAGCCAAACCTCTCTCACATGAGAACATTTGGATGTGAGTGCTATGCTTACACCCAAAACAAACCAAAGCTCGACCCAGGATGCATTAAAGGGATTTTGTTGGATATGATAGAAAATAGTCCAGCATATCTTGTTTACTACCCTGAAGCTGGCAAAGTCTACAGACACAGAGTTGTGTGCAGGCACCAAATGGATGTGAAGAGTGCGTATCTTAACGCACCATTTCACTGTGAGATTTTCATGGAACAGGCTAAAAGTTTTGATGTTCAGTCCAAAAATGGTGAAAAAGCTGTCTAGAAGCTGAAAAAATCTTTGTATGGTCTGCAACTGTCTGGAGAAAAAATTGGAATAATATGCTTCACAATCACTTGGTGGAAAACAACTTAGTCCAAAGCCCAGCTGACAACTGTGTTTACACAAAAACATGAAGGAGACAAAATGGCTGTCATTGTCGTATAGGTAGATGATTTGATTGTGGGTGAGAAGGATCCAGAACTATTGTCTGAAAACAAGCAAGTTTTGAAAGACAAGTTCCAAATGAAGGATTTAGGAAAACTGTCATACTACCTAGGGATTGACTTTGAACAGGGAGATGGTCATCTCAAAATGAACCAAAAAAGGTACATCAAGAAGGTGCTAAGCAAATTTGGAATGACAGACTGTAGACCGAGGTGTACCCCTTCTGACCAGAAGCTTGACTCTTTTACTGATGATAATCCTGTTGATTCTAGGAAATATCGGGAAGCTGTGGGAAGCTTGATTTACATCATGATGTGCACTAGGCCTGATATTTTCTGGATCATTACCAAGCTATCCCAGCATTTGTCCAAACCACTTCAATCTCACTGGGTAGCATTGAAGCAGGTGTTGAGGTACTTGAAGGGTTGTATTGACAAAGAACTGGTCTACACTAAGTCTGATGATGGACTGATGTTAGCTGGCTACAGTGATGCTGACTGGGCATCATCTGTTGATGACAGACGCAGCACACCAGCCTACTGTTTTTGTCTGACCAAATCTGGACCCTTGAGTTCCTGGAAATCAAGAAAACAGCCCACTGTGGCATTGAGTTCTTGTGAAGCAGAGTATGTGGCTTTGGTATCTGCTGTGCAAGAGAGTCTGTATCTCAGACAACTGATGAAAGACATGGACAGAAAAGAAACAATCCAGTGAACAAACCGAGATAAAAATATATTGATATCAAATCTAATTTCGTCCACTCAGAAGTACATAGGGGCAGTTTCTCTTGAATACTATCCCACCGCAGAGATGCTGGCTACAGCTGATCTCATGATCGACAAAAACCTGCCACCAAATTCAAATTTAGAAATTCGAATTGAAGATTTTCGGTAATAAAATGCACATAGTCCTGCATTATTCATGCTTCAGATACTGTTAGATTGTAAATTACTAGTGATAAACGAGACCAAAAGTCAAGTTATAAGATTACCAAAGACATTCATTTACAGTTTACATATGTGCCATATATGTTGGTATGTTAACTGTTATTAAGAACTTTTGTATGTTAATCTCTGTTTTGTCTTAAAATGGCTGTATGACTTGTTAAAGTTGCTGTTTTATTCAGAACTTTATTGGTTATTAATTTATTGATAATTGAAATGATTGTGACACATTGTTGCTGAAATTTATTTAAGATCAAGTGGGGGTGTTGGCATGATCTTATAAATTTACATACAATTGCAGAGAGTTGTGTCTTTTACCGTTCTTCACTGCTTTGAGACGAAAATTCTGTAGTATAATAATAATAATAATAAAAATAACGTTCCCGTCGCCAAGTACGCTGTGTGCTGTGTTCGCGTCTGCTCTAAGGCTGTTTAATCGTAACTGAATGTCTCGTTCCTAATCCTCCATCACGATCAACTTCACACACACACACACACACACACACGCACACGCACACACACACACACACACACACACGCGCGCGCGCGTACGCGCGCGCACACACACACACACACACACACACACACACACAACAGATAGAGAGAGAGAGAGAGAGAGAGAGAGAGAGAGAGAGAGAGAGAGATTTGTATCCGAAATAAATACTACAGGTCTCTGTCATTACCCTCAAAAGACTTCAAACAGTGAGATAACTTTATGCACAGCGGACATTCATAAGTGCATGACATCAGAAAAGAAACAACTCAGTGTCACACAGCAGCTAGTGTGAACATTTCGTATGTTCACAATCGGCGGATGGGAAACTGGTCTTTTTTAACATGTGAAGTTGTACTACACTCACTGCCTTCCGTTTCTATCATGTCAGCTTCCTGAAACAGACATGCGTACGGCGTAATTACATTCTCTTATTCAGATTTTTTCAAAGGACAAAAAGGTCGTACATTGATCTTTCTAAAAAAACTCAACACCATGAGGAGATCTTTCTACTATGACAGTATTGTATGGACTGGCTGGGTGTGAACCAGACTTTGACCCTCTGTCACTGTATCGGATCAAGAGTGATCGTTTTTCAGTGTGTGATAAATGTGAATGACGTTGACAAAGACTACAGTGTGCAGCTGAGGATCACCCATGGACAAAATTTTGTTACAGCGAATGGAACTGGAAGCAGTAAATGTTTCAAAACAGCTCGGTGAGGTTTTATAGGGATAATGAATGTGGTATATTCCTGCAATCTACATAGGAAACCTATGTGATGAAGAAAATCATATATCTCTGTGTCTCTCTCAGTGTCTCTGTGTGTGTGTCTCTGGCTGTATATATGGACAGAGAGATAAATAGACAGATAGGACAGATAGTTAGATCGATAGATCAACATATACCAAAAATGCAAAACAGAATATTAAATGTTTGTCATGGACAGTGAAGTTTATGTCACGATTCAAAACATTTTTCTGTAATATGGCAAACTGTGGTTTAATTATTATTTAGTGAGTGAAAAAAAAATCTACATTTTGGTCCCTATGCTAGTCCTGTTTTTAAATGAATTTCTTTCAGATGATTTGTATCTTAAATAATGACCAGATAGGAGAATATGTGGAGGAGGAGAGGCTGTGGTGGGGACTTATCTCCAGACTCCACTTCATCAGGTACAAGGCTCTTTCATACCTTTACATCTGCACTTTTGTTCCAATGAAACTTTAACAGCAAGTATTTGGAAGATTGGAAAAAAGGCATAGCAATCAATACGTAGGGATATTGTGATGTTGCGATACTGGAATGTAGCATTAAAGAACAAACAAGTTGGTATGCAAAAACTGCTATCAATACACAGGTTCAGAGGTAGAGATAAAAATCACAAACAGTAGTACTATCAAACTCTTGACAGTAATTTTTCAAATCTTAAATAAATGTTAGAGAACCACCCAGAGAAAACGTGGACAAATGAATCACAAGTCTTGTGATTCATTTGTCCACGTTTCACTGGGTGGTTCACTAACATTTATTTAAGATTTGTTTAGATTTCCACCTGCAGTCGTCTCACTTTGCAACTAGATTTAATTTTCAGTACAATAGCACCATCCTTTTTCATAAAAGACTATAAATCCACCATGACTTTCAAGGGTATTTTATAGGTTAAGGTTTTATTTGCTCATACAAAATGTCACTGTGTTAAGTGACCTGTATTAGCCTTAGGTAAGGTGACCTGAAAATATGTCAAGTTACTTTAAGTTCACACACACTCTGAGACCTGTTTGCTTCATGTTCTGTCAGACGAATTGTCAACCACCACCCATCTACTCCTACACCCATTTTCTTGTACCAAATTGTACAAACACACACACACAGCAGACTACTTCCCCCTTCTTCCCCCTCTTCCTTTCTCTCTCTCGTCCTTTGTCTCACAAACAGAAATAACACTTACACTGCCATCCCCCCCACCCCCATATCCTCCTTCCCCTCAAAACTCTTCAACTCCCTCACTCGTCTTGCAATTGTTTTGAAGTCGCCAGCAGCCCGACTTTGGAAAACATATCATGGACAAAGATTTTGTCACTTTTCAAAGTACGTCGCACGTTTCACCCCCTACCTCTCCCTTCCCTTAGCTGAATGTGCATTCT
>JADBJO010037070.1:0-10156 GCA_016801955.1 Conus betulinus | reverse complement strand
ATCTCAAATTCCGCGGCCCTTCATGCCCTGCTCTCATGGTGACCTCAAATTCGATGTCCTCTTCACGTCTGTGGCCTTGGTTTGGTTCCGTCGGGGTCACCGGTATCGGCGAGTCCATGGGGGCTGTCATTGGACGACGTGGTGGCGCCCTCCGGAGGGAGAGCCCACTCACGCCGGCTCCGCAACTAAGCAATTATTGTCGTCAGTATGGGGCTTAGTAGGTGGTGTCCTGCGTATGTTAGATCAGAACAGGCGCCACTGAACACTACCGAAGTGACCCGGCAGTCGTGCAGTGTCTCCGGCGGGTAGCCTCTTGACGACTTGACACTGACTGCTCCCTGTGGATTGTCGGTGCCGGGGCTGCAGCGGGGCCGACCAGGCTTTGGCTGTGGATAGGGTGTCGGAATGAGCGGCGTGGGTGCACTGCCTCTGAGGTGGCACAGTGGTTGGGACAGAAAAAAAAAAAAAAAAAAAAAAAAAAAACAACTTTAGACACCAGAGCCATGACTGGAGCAGCAGCAGGAAGATTCAATTCGTTCATCTCATCCATCCATTCATTTCTCCACTTGTTTTTTTTTCAGGTCATTGTCGACCTTCCATGCCTCTGCTTCGTCGTTAATCAGCTCCATTTTTGACAAATTTAAATATAGAGCATTGAAAACAAGAAGGCGGATTTCAAATACGAGTGGCGCGAAAAACCTGAATCGGAACGCGCACACGGAAAAAAAAAAAAACAACAAAAAAAAAAGGAAACATTTGCTACATGGAATTCCGTATCAATACGGAAGGTCTTTCACCCCTGTATTCAATAGCACATCTCTAATATTTGCAACTGACACAGAGACATGTCCAGTTCACTTGTTGATACACAACCATACAGCTGATGTATAGATAATTTTGAGAAATCATGTCACATATGTTTGTAACGCAGGACACCTAACGCACCATCTGATCTTGAGAGTTAATGAAATTCTAGAGCTGCACAATATATCCTTTTCAGATTTAACTCACTAGAAGACAAATGGATGCTCACAAAAAGAAATACAGTTTCATTGGAGGCTTTGAAAAAAAATCTCGAATATTCAAAACACAAAACTGTCACCAGTCGGACAAACGTTCTCCAGTCCTTAAAGCAAACTAAGGGTAATTTTGCTTGTGCTGAGATTAGTTTCCCTGGGTCCTTCAAGGTGCAAACTCCTGCACCCCGGGTCGGATACTAAAAGAGGGAGAGTAACTAGGAAGTAATTGTCATGTCCAGGAAGGTGGTGACAAGTACTTATCGACCAGCTGCTTCTGGGTGAGGAAGGCATCCAGCCTCCACCAACAGCCATTTCCTCGGTTCGACAGTGTGGCTTGAGAACTGGCAGTTGTGGCAGGTGACCACTGCTGCTGTTCAGTGACCGTCGGCTTGCAGGTAGGTCACGATAACCATTCAGCTGTGCTTGGCCTGAGGGATGAACAGCTTCGGGAAGGCTTCTCCTACCTATTAGATGGTTTACATTTTCTTGGCTATGACAGAGTCTAAATAAACACATGAAACCTCGGTCCTAGCTTGTGAAGTCTGGGCTGTGGGTACAAAGGGTAGTTTCGGGAAACTGAACAAGATTTACAATGAAAGTTATGCATTATCCACATGGTAACCAGATCTTTGTTGTACATGTGTTTGCACTAGTGGAACTAAATCAATTTGGAGATTCACTGGTTGAATCTCACAGTTGTTTATGGTAGTCACTGTCGTATGTGCGTACGTGCATGCGTGCACGTATGTGTGTGTGTGTGTGTGTGTGTGTGTGTGTGTGTGTGTGTGTGTGTGTGTGTATATATATATATATATATATATATATATATGTGTGTGTGTGTGTGTGTGTGTATGTGTGTGTGTGTGTGTGTGTGTGTGTGTGCGCGCGCTAGTGTGTGTGTGCGCGCACGCACAAATGCGTGCGTACGTGCGTGTTTGAGACTAGTGAGTCCATTGGTTTAATCAAAATTATTTGCAGATATGTTGGTGTAAATCGTTGTGATACGTGTACGCCAGCGATTCCAATGGTTGAACCAATATAAATCGGGTTCTCTTTATTCGAGGATGGTTATAAGACGCTTGGAAAACCAGTAAAAGCATGACTCGCTTAGGGAAAGTGAACTCATCCCGTCTTGCTGAGGGTTCTGGAAAATAAAGCACGATAGAGTCAAAGTCAAAAGACTTCACTTGAAGCAGAGGTTTGCTATCAGCTCAGTGTGGACAACAGTAGAGACTTGTCTCCTTTGTGGGAACGGAAGACAGTAGAGGTATGCTGTAGCCTAGGAGCCGACAACTGGCGAGAATTGTCTCCTAAGTGGGGACAGAAAACAGCAAGACATGCTAGCCTGTTGAAGCCTAGACAGGGAGCTGCAAGCCACTGGTGGGGTGTCTGCTGCACAAGAAGACCTGTGGGAGAGCTCGTTCTGTCGAGAGGGTGAAGTGCAGTGGAGTCCAGGAGACTTGGTCTGAGAGTACGACTCCAGCGATGCTGTCAGCGTCCCCCAACCGAGATTTGGCCAATTGGGTGGACACAACAGGGTAACAGTTTCAGTACGCGACAAAAATGCCACCGACGAATATGAGAGAAACGAATGGTTCAACCAACGGAAATAGCTGGCAAGTTCTGAATGTTTATTTCTTACTTGTGTGCGCAACCAGCGTATATACTCTTTCCTGGACAATTAAGAGCAACTGAAGAAAGGGGATAGAATTATCGGATTATCTGTCTAACGGTTTCACTTTTGTATGATACAGATAAATGAATTGTGCTGCGGCGGAGTGACAGAGTGTGTGTGCCTGTGCCAGCGCGCAGTTAGTTTGCGGAGATATGAATGCTTCTCTCAATACCCTCCCTTGTATGCCTGTATATGATAATCTTATTCTGATAACGAGGGGAAACGTCAGAGTCCCGTCACATTAACAAAACCAAAATATGCTGCCAATAACAACCACACCTAGCACAGCACTTTCTAAAAATATGTTCACTCAATGTAGATTCCCTTTCCAGTCCATTAATTATTTTTTTTGCGCCTCGGCTGTCAACAGCTGGATCAGGAAGCTTCTCCATAATTTATGATAGTAATGTGAAATAATGTTTCTTATTCTATGGCCAAACATAATGTTTAATTGTTTTGGTCCAGAAAACAAGGTGTCTGCGGCAAGCTCTTACCACAAGGACTTTCATGACGTGTGCGAAAAAAGATTAACAAAACGTAAGGCTAGATCTTTTAAGATGCAAATTTTTTAGCGTTAACTCTAGTTGTCTTAAAGAATGCTTTTGAGCTGAGCTTACTTTATCAACAATTTGTTCTGATAATTCATTTGATAGAGAATTATATATTTACTCGGGGGTAAATCTCATACTATAATCACATTTAAGAGAAAATACAATAATAAGCGAGTGTATATGATCACATTTAAGAGAAAATACAATAAGGGGGTGTATATCAAGATATACATATACACACGCACACGCGCGCACACACACACACATTACACACACACACACACACACACACACACACACACACACACACATACATATATATATATATATATATATATATATATATATATATATATATATATATATATATATATATATATATATATATATAAAAATACGTAAAGGAATTCCTTTAGTTTGAGATTTTACATTTTCCGATGAAGATTGCCACTGAGCATTACTAGTTTTCACTTCTAATTGATATCTGTAGAATGTACATTACATCAACAAAAAAATGACAGGACAGGTGTGTGTGTGTGTGTGTGTGTGTGTGTGTGTGTGTGTGTGTGTGTGTGTGTACTGTTTACATCTTCATGCTGAAGTGAGTCTCCTTAGTTATTACTTAGTTAGAACTGCACGTGGTTCCGAGTGTGTTGACAGGTTGCCTGTCTCACGCCGGGCCGCGGGTGGCCGTGTTTGAAGGTGGTGGAGGTGCCGGACTTGACCCCAGCCTGGAACGGGTGGCGGACCTCGCCTGCAGTACCCTTCCTCACGGAGGAGGATTCCAGCCAGGCAGCGCCCCTTTGGGCCGGAGAGGGCTGTTTCGGTATCGGTATCAGAAGTCGATAACCCATGTTGATGAAGAATGACTGGCGCATTTCCCCATGTGGATGAAGAATGACTCTGGTGCATTCCCCCATAATGTTATGACCCTACTGTATAACCTCAACTGTTGTGAATTGTGACGTGATTGATCTCCTGTGTTGAGGTTGTGTTGAGGTTATAAGATAATGGTATATGATATAAATAGTGTGATGATGGATAGTGAAGTAGCCCCCATGTTTTATGAACATTGCAACTGAAGGGGAAACAGTAGCTAGTGTTACCTCCTTAGTGGAGAGGAGGTGTTTTTATTTATTTAGTGTTACCTCCTTGGTGGAGAGGAGGTGTGTTTGTGTTTATTTTGTGTTGCCTCCCCATTGGTGAGGAGGTGTGGATAAGTTAATTTGAGAATTGTATGTACTGATTATATTTGTTCTCCCGTAGGAGGAGGAAAAAAACCAAGTTTTCGGTATTGTGTATTTATTTGGCTCGCCTTGGGTGAAAGGAGTGACTGCGCGCGTTTGCGGAGTTTGCTTTGGAGGTGATAGGTGCGTGTGTGGCACGACTTCGGGAAGCATGACAGTGGGTGGGTGTGTGTGTGTGTTGTTCGCGCACGCGCGCGTGGTTTTTCTATTCAACATTCAATTTTTACCTTGCGCCCGTTCATTGTGTTACTCCCACATATAAAATCAGCCGACAGTTTTGTAAAATACGCTTACTGCCGTAACACGATCACATGTGTGTGTCGCTGAGAACCGTCTCATTAATTCAGCCTTCTAGTCATCATCATTCCTGTTAAAAAAAATACTGTGTGTATATTAAGATGTAAGACCATTCTGGGATGACGAATGTCAGTCATCTGATCAAATCAAATATTCCTGTCAAGCGCGATCTGACAACCAATACAATGGTAAATCTATCGATGGTCTTTCGTGTTTGGTGATCCATTACTCATGCAAAGAAAAAAGAATCAATATTTGCGCACTTCGTTGATCGTTCAGCCTATCATTCATTGTAGTAATCAGAAACATACAAGCTATGTTCTTCTAGTCATCAGTTGACAGAAAAAAGAGGCGTTGCGACCGATATCCTTTCAAGCTTAGGTTCTTGCGCGATTATTGCGCTATTTTCGCACATTTTTCTTATACTGATCAATGGAGAACATTTTGATAATGGAGACGTTAGCAAAAAAAGATTTATACAGACCGTAGTAATACTGAATTATATCATTCGCTAAACAAAACTAAAGCTGGACCAAGCCTTGCATTAAGTTTATCTATTTTCTATATTAGCTATAAGAATTAAAGAAGAGTTTACAACACACACGAACTTCCAACAGCATGCTATGTGAAAAGGCCTTAAACGACAGAAAGCAGAATTGCCATGCTTTGCACATTCAACCCAGTGACACTAACCAAACGCGTAAAACAAATAATGAAAAGAAAAAAAAACATTACGAAGACTTCCTTTCCACAATTTCTTTAAATGTCTGCTTCTGACAACACAACTCCTGATGAGCTCAAATTTTAACGTCTGCGCTACTACTTTCAAACCAGGAACTCAAATTTGTGTGTGTGCCAAAAACTCGCTTTCACCGGCACTAAGCCACGCTTCAACTCGGTCAACATTGAACACTGTAGGTCTGATGCGTCCCCTGTTGTCTGCACACGAACTGTCAGACTCGCTTACGGTGGAAAATGTACATCTTTCCCATTCGTGTTTCTAAGATTTGAGTTGAACCATTTATTACTTTAAAAGATTCAAAGTTTAAAAACAAAAAAATCACGAACGGCACTCAGGAATATCAATCCTTTGATTAGACTTTCACAATTGTCTTCCTCTCGTGTCGCACATACTCTGTGTAATACCAAGAGGCCAACTCTCGCAGTTCATAAACAAATGCTGATTTAGACTCATATCTCTTGTTCGATGAGCCACTGCCGCACACACAGTCAATCGATATATCTGATATTTTTTTTCATCCAAACGCGCTGCCCGATTGACATGGAAAAAAAAAAAGAATCTGGGTCTATATTGGAACACGTGCCGGTAGTCTTCAGGCTAATTAAGGCACAGCCTCGTTTTGAATTGACAGAGCAGTCGACGCATGAGTATCGGTGATGGCAATGGTGGTAGGTTGACGGTGTTACATGTTGTTGATACTCTGTTTAAATGTGCCCACCACACGGTAGAGATCTTGGTCGTAGTTAAGTTAAATCAAATCAGAAAGATGCAAACGTTAGAAACCCGTAAATGGGGTCCTGTCTATCGCATAATGTAGCTAGTCACCCAACAACGTAGAGATAACGCTAGGCCTTTGTTTTCAACATGAGCATGAAAAATAAAAACCACGTGTCGACAGCAGTGTAAAATGTTGCAACATTACTAAAATCTGTGCACTATTCACAAAAGCACTACTGAATCAGTTTAATAAAAACATCAAACAGAAAAAATTAATCGCCAAATTTCAACTCAGAAACTTCCAGCGTTCGTTTGACCTAGCTTCACATCCTCGGCGCCGAAAGTTATTTCCCTGGAAGACTCCGCCTTTTGATTTTTCGTCTGTCGTATCTACTCGAGCAAAGACAAATTTCATTAATATGAAATGAAACTGGAGGTAGACTCTAGTAAAGTAAAAAAACAACATTAAAAATGTGCACGAGCTTTTACAAAATACCAAATAACCGGCAAACAATTCTGATTGCATTAAACTGCCTTGTAGGCCCAACAAATTCTCAACTTCAACAGCTAGTTAGTTAGGCTATATAGAACAGTCGATATAACTGGAAAGAAAAGAAAAAAACACAGCATCTGATTACAAGTCCTATTTTCAAAAACAGAATCAACAAGTTTAATATCCAAACACCAACTATCGAAATTCTGTATTTCCATAAATCTACACTTACCTGAAGATGTTCCGTACGCTCTCGTTCGTCGTCTTCTTAGCTTCTCAGTCGAGGCGGAAATGAGCGTGTGTCTTGCTTCTGCACAGGAAGTCGAAACTAGACTGGTCGGAGAAACGGACACAGGGCGTGGTTAGGGACTGGTTGTCGTTGACGGACAGTCTATTGACAAGGTGTTTGAACGGCCAGCTCCCCGCGTGTCCACGATAGCGCAGCGGTACCAGGTTTGCAGGGACCCAGAAAGGTGGAAGAAAAGGAGGCGAGATAGGGAGGTGGAGAGCAGGGGGGGGAATGGGGGTGGAGGAGGGGGGACTGATGGATCGAAAGGAGGATGACCAAGTGAGAGGCTTAATGGGCAGAGGGAGGGGTGAGGTGGAGGAACAGGAGGTGTGGGGGGTGGGGAAGGGGGAGGGATGGAAAGTAATGTGGAAGGGGAGAGGATCCTGCCACACACACACACACACACACACACACACACACACACACACACACACACACACACACACACACACACACACACACACACACAGAGAGAGAGAGAGAGAGAGAGAGAGAGAGAGAGAGAGAGAGAGAGAGATTTACAAAACAACACACAAATAGTAGACGTTTTATTTTCAGTCTTTGGGAAGTGAGGATAGAGACAAATAAGCTGAAAATGGCGACTGAGGAATAATGAAGAATACGAAACGCAACAGGAAGACGAGATAAGATGGGAGTTGGGCAGGGAAGGGATCGAAACTGCACACACACACACACACACACACACACACACACACACACACACACACACACACACATCGATGAAAACAATTATGATGATAACAATAAAACAATAACAACAGCAGCAATAATAGCAACAACAACAACAAAAAAAAAAACAACATTAATAAAACACACACACACACACACACACACACACACACACACACACACACACACACACACACACACACGTCTAATATCACAGATTTTTTTTTTTTAAGAAGTAAAATGAAAGTACTACTACTCAAAAAAAAAAAAGAAAAAAAACATGGAAAAGACAAGGAAGAATGAAAAAGGGGAACAATGATAGAAAGAATATAAAATTAAACAGTAACAGTATACAACATGTGACAACAGGGAATCGAACCCCTCTCTCCATGGTTGGGAGCAAGTGTGCTGTCCGTAGCGGTTCACACCGCTCTTGTGCTGAAAATGTAAATTGACACAGTATCATAACTGAACGGTGAGAGCACAAGTCTCCTTGTGAATATACTGTTGTGTAAAAGTACGGGAATGTCGTAATCAAAACAAAAAAAGAAGTATAAGATAGGGGGGGGGTGGGGGTGGGGACAAGGCGTTAGTCTTACAATTAAAAAAACAATCAGTGCCCCTATGGTGGACGAACCCAACCCTCTGTGGTGTGGTACAGGTACAGCGCTCTGACCAAGTGAACTGATACTTCAGTTTGACACAGTCAGCTGTCTATACTTTTTGTGAACATGACTCCCTAAACAACCATGAGACGCCGCGTCGGTCTTCTTAGGGAAACGACAACGTTAGCCAGTCCTCAACGCATGACTCGGGTAATGCTTGGGACTCGGATAATGCTAGGACTCACTATGGGAGCATACTGGCGTCTGTAGACGGTAACAGCTGTATTGCTCAAGGAAAACAGGCATGGTCCTCGAGGAAAATAGTGAACACTGTTTTCCTCAACGATAACAGACACCCTGTTGTCCTCAGGAAAACAGGGAAACAGCTAACATCGGCTTATGATGCTAGGATGCTCCCATACAACTCACATATGATGGAAGTGAATGGGATAGGGTAACGGGAATGAGAGGGGAGGGGGGGGGGGGGGGGGGTTGACGGAGAATTCGGGAGGACGCCTATGTCACACTGTCATGAATCACAACTTTGTTCCTTTTTATTTTTTTTTCTGATTGCTAACTACACTTCAAAGGTCAATAGATCAATAATGTGTGTGTGTGTGTGTGTGTGTGTGTGCGTGTGTGTGTGTGTGTGTGTGTGTGTGTGTGTGTGTGTGTGTGTGTGTGTGTGTGTGTGTGTGTGTGTGTGTGTGTTTGTGTGTGTGTGTGTGTGTGTGTGTGCGTGCGTGTGTGTGTGTGTGTGTGTGTGTGTGTGTGTGTGTGTGTGTGTGTGTGTGTGTGTGCACGTGCGTTCGTGCACGCGCGCGCGCGCGTGTGTGTACATGCGTGCGTGCGTATGTGCGCGCACTTGTGTGTGTGTGTGTGTGTGTGTGTGTGTGTGTGTGTGTGTGTGTGCACGCACGCGCGCGCATGTGTGCGTGTGTGTATGTGTGTGTGTGCGCGCGAGCCCACCTAACGTCTAAAGTGGCTTTACCTACTGGGCAATTTTCTCAAAAATCCCAGTATTTTTCAGCGTCGGAAACATTATCTTTAGTTTGACCATAATGGAAGAGCCTACAACGCCAGTTTGGCCTGGCTCTAGACAAGGCAGAAGAAGGAAGAGGAATGGGGCAACAATAATTTTAAACTTCCACAGACGCCTCACACTGCACTAAGGTGAACACTACCTCTTACAGGCCTACCCCTGTCACCTGTCGACCCCCTCCCCACCCTCTTGTCTTCTCTTATGCTAATGTCTTCTCACTATGTCAGTCCTGCCAATGTGTGTTCTCAAGTCTTTGTCATCGTCATCACCTTGGAGGCTATCTACGTTTTCAGTTCGTTTCCCTCTCCCTCCCTCCTTCTTTGTTCATTCTCTCCACACCGCCATCCCTCGGCCCTGTCCTTCCCTCCCGCTGTGACTTGGGTCTGTCAGCGTCCACCTGACCGTCAACAGATGTAGTATGTTCACCGCCAGCTCATGTCTTCAGGCCATTCAGGCGTTTGTCACTACAGCAGTCCTTTGTGTCAATGAAGACCCAGAACCGTCTTTCTGTTACACCAGGCCTGGTGGGGTTTCTCTCTTCAAGGTCCACCACTTAGCCACCAGTTCCAGTCCTACTTTCTCGTAATTTCTGCTGGAAAACTACCAAAACACTTGGAGGGAAAGGGGAGGCCAGCAATAAAATTAATTTAGTCGAGTGCTGTAGAAAAACAGGGAAGCGAAATTAAAGACCTGGTCTAGTGAGACTTTACGATGTGTTGACTTAACCTGAATAAATACCTACAGTCTTTGGGGCAGTAGGTTTTCGACAATATTGAAGAAAGGGAGAAA
>JADBJO010037069.1:0-2500 GCA_016801955.1 Conus betulinus | reverse complement strand
TTGTCATTGCCTCTATCATACACACACACACACTCTCTCTCTCTCTCTCTCTCTCTCTCTCTCTCTCCTCTCTCTCTCTCTCTCTCCTCTCTCTCGTACATCTCTCATTGTGACTGCATGTGAGCGGTGTCCATGCATGCCTATGTGTGCATGCATTAGTGCGCACTCGAGTGCCCTACAGGACATGCGCGTACCAGTATGTGTGTGTGTGTGTGTGTGTGGTGTGTGTGTGTGTGTGTGTGTGTGGCGCAGGTGCGCGCGCGCGCGTACGTGCACGCATGCATACGTGCGAGCGTGCGTGTGTGTGTGTGTGTGTGTGTGTGTGTGTGGTGTGTGTGCGCGTGCGCGTGCGCGTGTGTGTGTGTATACGCATACGCCTGTGCACTCGCGCTTGCTTATTTTTTGTGCCTGCGTGCGTGGCATTAGCATTTTATGCGAGAGCATATCATCATCAGACGAATGATATAGGCATATCAGTTAGTTGATACAGGCAGTCGTACGTGGTCTTTTTTTTTTTTCTTACTTTCTACGTCTTCTCGTTATAGCTTTAATTATACCTGATATTACATGATACATTCTGCTCAGCAAGGACGATCCTGCCTCAAGAACAATATATACTGACTTTGAAGAACTGGGCCTGACTATATTAGACTCTCTCTCAACTCCTGGGCTGAGTAACTCTCTCTCTCTCTCTCTCTCTCTCTCTAACTCTCTCTCTCTCTCTCTCTCTCTCTCTCCCTCTCCTTCTTTCTCCAACCCCCTCTCTCTCTCTCTCTCCCTCTCTCCCTCTCCGCTACTCTCTCTCTCTCTCTCTCCCTCTCTCGCTCTCTCTCTCTCTCTCTCTCTCTCTCCTCTCTCCCCTCTCTCTCCCCCAACCCCTTGAACTTGTGAACACGAGTGTATAAGTTTTACAACTGTCCTTTTCGTCATTTAGGTGTTACACCAGGTGTTTGTAAATTGTCAACTACGTGGAGTTGCATGCTGAGGCTTCTGTGTATTATACAGTTTGTTGGTCGCTCCACTTGCATTCGTTTCTGCGTGTTCATCAATGCGAAATGAAGGCATTTGGTCTCCTGCCATTGGGTAAACTTTGATTCTTTTGGTCGAAGGCGGGATGTCAAATCCAAATGCCGCCTCATTCCCTAATCCCGTCAACAGCTACAGATTTCATTGGCTCTCTCTCCTCTCTGTCCTCTCCCCTCCTCTCTCTCCATCCCCTCCTCTACTCCTCCCTCTCATCCTCTCTCTCTCCCTCCCCCTCTCCTCCCTCCTCCCAGTCTGCCTCCGCACCCCCCTACAATCCCCCTATCCTCTCCCTTGTACCAGAGTCTTTTTAGCGCGGCGGAAACTGTAATACGAAGTACTTACAAGTCTCTATTATATCACATCTAAATAGAAATGGTATCGTCTAATGTGGTTCTGTGTACATCCTCTTTCTCTCTCTGGGGGAAAGAGAACAGTAACACGACGGACGCATGGCCGGCGCGTGGGGGTGTTGGTTGTGCACAGCACACACAGCAAACACCCACAGGCGAGCGCGTAGCGCATCTTGAGCACACACACACAGCACACACGAGCGCGGACACAGCGAAGAGCACGGACGACGCAGCGAGTACGCACGCAGCGCACTGCAGCGATCTGGCGACACGGAGTACACAGGGGGACAAAATAAACACACACACAGACGCGCGCGCAACCCACACATACCACACATACAAACACGCACCACACAAGACAAACTAACACCACAGCGCTTATGCGCACGCAGACACGAGCAATTAGCATGCACACACACACCACACGCGCGCGCAGCGCGCGCGCGCCGACACGCAAAGCGACAACACACACATGTCCATGCATAAGCACACAAACATGAGTATTCACACACGCACACGCCGTACTAAACAAACACACACACACACAAACACCAAACAAAACACACACACACACACACACACACACACACACACACACCACCGGGCACGCACAAATTCAAGGTCAAAACACACAACATGCATTCAAACACACACGAGCGCGCACACTCACACACAACACACACACACCACCCACACAACCACCCACACACACGACACACACACAAAATACGACACACACACACCACACATACCCACAAACACACACACACACACACACACCACACACACACACACACACAAACAGGCGCGGTGGCGCGTCAGCGCTCAACACAACTTCGTGTTGTAACAGTGTAAGCGTAGGACGAGAGAGATAGAGGATCAAGGCGTGTGTCACCTGTCGCCAGCATACGGTAGAATGCCACCCGGTACCTACCAGCATGGATGGAGATTGAGACCACCGAACCGCTCATAGATACCACTGTCTCGATACGGTCGTTGCTGTCTGGCTGTTGGGTGTCTGTCTGTCTGTCTGTCGTTCTGGTCTGTCGGTCTGTCAAGCTCGGCTAGCTCTGCACTCTCACTGTTCACTCTCTCTTTTATGGTCACCTCCCTCGTCCGCACGT
>JADBJO010037068.1:5000-7500 GCA_016801955.1 Conus betulinus | reverse complement strand
ACTGGGGGGAACATCCAGACTGGGGGAATATCCAGATTGGGGGAACAATGGGGGAACATCCAGACTGGGGGAACATCCAGACTGGGGGAATATCCAGATTGGGAGAACAATGGGGGAACATCCAGACTGGGGGAACATCCAGATTAGGGGAACAATGGGCGAACATCCAGACTGGGGGTAAATCCAGATTGGGGGAACAATGGGGAAACATCCAGATTGGGGGAACATCCAGATTGGGGAACATCAAAATTGGGGGGAACAATGGGGGAACATCCAGATTGGCAGAACATCCAGATTAGGGGAATAATGGGGGAACATCCAGATTGGGGGAACATCCAGATTGGGGGAACATCCAGATTGGGGGGGGGGGGGACATCCAGATTGGGGGAACAAATGGGGGAACATCCAGATTGGGGGAACATCCAGACTGGGGGAGCAATGGGGGAACATCCAGACTGGTGGAACAATGGGGGAACATCCAGATTGGGGGAACATCCAGACTGGGGGAATATCCGATTGGGGGAACAACGAGGGAACATCCAGACTGGGGGAACATCCAGACTGGGGGAATATCCAGATTGGGGGGAACAACGGGGGAACATCCGGACTGGGGGAACATCCAGACTGGGGGAACATCCAGACTGGGGGAATATCCAGATTGGGAGAACAATGGGGGGGGGGAACATCCAGACTGGGGGAATATCCAGATTGGTGGAAACAATGGGGGAACATCCAGACTGGGGGAACAATGGGGGAACATCCAGACTGGGGGAACAATGGGGGAACATGCAGATTTGGGGAACAATGGGGGAACATCCAGATTGCGGGAACGTACAGACTGGGGGGACATCCAGGTCAGGGGTATAACCAGAAAGGGGGAACATCCAGGTCGGGGGTATAACCAGACTGGGGGAACATCCAGGTTGGGGGTATAACCAGACTGGGGGAACATCCAGGTCAGGGGTATAACCAGAAAGGGGGAAACATCCAGGTCGGGGGTATAACCAGAAAGGGGGAACATCCAGGTCGGGGGTATAACCAGATTGGGGGAACATGCAGACTGGGGGGGGGGGGGGGTGGGGGGGGGGGGACACTGAAGCCCACAGGCTGCTATTAATGCGATAGGCGTGACTTGGTGATGACTGTTTCCAGGCGACAGTTGTAGTGTGTGTGGTCGACAGGACTGCTTGGATATTGACAGACACGGTCACCAGCTGGGTGGAAAACACTCAAGAGGAAATTGGAACTTGTCGATTGGCGGGCAAATCTCTTGCACGGCGTGTCAGATATTGAGAAGTAGCTCTCTCTCTCTCTCTCTCTCTCTCTCTCTCTCTCTCTCTCTCTCTTTGCCACATTCATTCTTTGCCTGGTGTTTGTGGCAAGTTTCCTTATTAAAGATACATTGTTTCACACAAAGGTTTCTACCTGCTTCTCATCCTTTACTCCAGCCCTCCCCCCCCCCCCCCTCCTCCTCCCTCCCTCCATCCCCACCCCCCCGCCCCCTTCACGTTCTCGCATATCTTCTGTGTATTCCCAGCCGGGCTGGACGTGAAGGGTGTGTGGTTGTGTGTTGGGGGGGGGGGGGGGGGGGGGGGGGGGGGGGGGGGGGGGGGGGAAGGTGTCAAGGATATGAAATAACCCCTAAAGCCCATCTGACACCCTCTTTTCCCCCCTCCCCCCACTCCCCCCTCCCCCTCCCTGCTGTTTTTGTTACTGCATTCCCACTCCTCCCTCCTCCCCAATCACTCCCTCCTTCCTCCCCTCCCCCTCCCCAGCTGGCAAAAAAAAAAAAAAAAAAAAGAAAAAAACCATTGCTTTGCCACTAGGCGTGACAACACGTCAACCAGTTTGTGTGATTTCAGCTGAAAATCAAGATAACGTTGAACGGTTTGTTTCGGAAAAAAAAAGGGAAACACACACCACCCCACTCTCTCCGATCTAAAAAAAAAAAATTGTGGAAGAGACCTATGGAACGATTGGTCCCCATAGTCCTCTTCCCATTAAATTTTTTTTTTTTTCTTAATCGTGGAAAAGTTGATTCCTCCCTCGACCCATCTCTCCTCTCTTCTAGACGTTGACTGCGGCAAAACCCCTTTCTATCCGTTTTGTAGACATGGACCGGTCGTGTGGACACCTGATGCTTGTTCAATGACGTGACCTCCGCCAGATGCTGCCCCACCTGCTCTGATAGATCCCCCAGCCAGCTGTCTGTCCATCCACGTCCACAGAAATAACACCTGTCTCTGCAGGTGCTTCATGACTGCGGGTCACATGGTCACAGTTGGTGACTTCAACGTGCCTTTCCTCCAGTTTTTCAGTGGAGGGGTTGACATCTGCTTGCCGACACTGAACTGCCAGCGTACGATTCAGCAAAGACAAACCCGTTTCCCTGAGGTAGCAGGACATTCTTGGTGGTGGTGGTGGTGGTGTGAGTGAGTGTGTGGCTCTTCTTTCTTTGCTCTCTCTTTTTTTTTTTTTTTTTTTTTTTCATTTACACATA
>JADBJO010037068.1:0-2500 GCA_016801955.1 Conus betulinus | reverse complement strand
ACAGATCTACTTGTGCTACTACACCGGTCTTCTTCAGGCGATCAAAATGACAGAAATAAGAAGTCACAAAGCAATACTTCCGCAATGGTTGTCAGCAGGTCACATGAAAGAGAGAAGTGGAGAAGACAATTCAAAAACAAAAGAGAACGGGGGAGAGAGAGAGAGGAGAGAGAGAGAGAGAGAGAGAGAGAGAGAGAGAGAGAGAGAGAGAGGAGAGAGAGAGAGAGAGAGAGACAGAGACAGAGGGGCGATGAGGCAGAGGAAGAGGAGAGAAGAGGGGAGAGAGAGGAGAGAGAGAGAGGAGAGAGAGAGAGAGAGAGAGAGAGAGATTGGGTGGATGAGCTAGATCTTCTCTCTCTCTCTCTCTCTCTCTCTCTCTCTCTCACACACACACACACACACACACACACACACACACACACACACACACACACACACCACACCACACACACACACACTCACACACACAACACACACACACACACAAAACTACCATTTTGTTGGTCTGTTATGTTTATTGTAATTTGGATTGTTTTACGGTAAATGAACACCTCTCTCTCTCTCTCTCTCTCTCTCTCTCTCTCTCTCTCTCTCTCTCTCTCTCTCTCTCTCTCTCTCTCTAATCCCCTTGCCACCCCCCTCCCTTTCTTTATCCCTCTTCCATCCCTCAGCTCTAGTCGCCTCCCAACGAAGCGCGGACATCAATCAATGCAACACTGAAAGAGACTGATTTCGATTGAAAGAGAAGCAGGATATGAGGACTGAAGAGAAAGAGAAAAAAACAAAAAAAAAAAAAAGAAAGGAAAGAAATGTGGGTAGGCAGACGGGGGTGGATCGGTGGTAGGAGAGGGGAGAGAGGGTGGGGAGAAGGGGGTCAGCGGAGGGAAACCAAAAATAGAAATCGCGTGCTGCCAAAACAATCAATTTTTTTTTCCTCGCAGCTTTCATGAGCCGTTCTGGAAACTGAAAACGAGAACAAGAACCACGACAATAACAGAAAACAAAAACAAAAAACAAAACAAAAGACTGATCGAAGGCTTACGTTAATGTTCCCATCCACTGAAGGGATGTGCGTACAGATATTCTGCGTGCTGTGCGTACGTGCGTGTGTGTGATGGTGTCGTGTGTGTGTTTGGTGTGTGTGTAGTGTGTGTGTGTAGCCGGCGCGCGCGTGTGTGTCCGCGTGCGTACGCGCGTCTGGTGTGTGTGTTTGTGTGTGTGGTGTGTGTGTTTTGTGTACACAACACCCACAATACACACACACACACACCCAACACACACGACGCTCGCACGCACGTACACACACACGCGCGCGGCGCTCTTACAACCACACAATACACCACACACACAACACAACACAACACACACACACACACTCACTGCACGCCACGCCACTGCACACTATCACACACACACACACTACACAACAAACCCTCCACACTTGCACGCTCACACACACGCACGCATTCCTGCCCGCACGCACGCACCCACACCCACACACCCAACACACACACAACAACACCACACCACACACACACACGCGACCAACACATCACACACACACACACCTACACACCCACACACACACAGCACAACAAGACAGAATATCTGTACGCACATCCCTCAGTGGATGGAACATTAACGTAAGCCTTCGATCAGTCTTTGTTTTGTTTTTTGTTTTTGTTTCTGTTATTGTCGTGGTTCTGTTCTCGTTTTCAGTTCCAGAAAGGCTCATGAAAGCTGCGAGGAAAAAAAAATTGATTGTTTTGGCAGCACGCGATTTCTTTTTGGTTTCCCTCCGCTGACCCCCTTCTCCCCACCCTCTCTCCCCTCTCCTACCACCGATCCACCCCGTCTGCCTACCCACATTTCTTTTCTCTTTTTTTTTGTTGTTTCTCTTTCTCTTCAGTCCTCATATCCTGCTTCTCTTTCAATCGAAATCCGTCTCTTTCAGTGTTGCATTGATGATGTCCGCGCTTCGTTGGGAGGCGACTAGAGCTGAGGGATGGAAGAGGATAAAGAAAGGGAGGGGGGGGGCATGGCAAGGGGATTAGAGAGAGAGAGAGAGAGATGAGGAGAGAGAGAGAGCGAGAGAGGAGAGAGGAGACGAGAGAGACGAGAGAGAGGAAGTTGTCATTTACCGTAAACAATCCAAAATTACAATAAACATAACAAGACCAACAAAATGGTAGTTTGTGTGGGTGTGTGTGTTGGGGTGTGAGGGTGTGTGTGTATGTGGGTGTAGTGTTGGGTGTGGGGTGTGTGGTGTGGTGTTGTGTGTGGGTCGTGAGAGAGAGAGGAGGAGAGAGAGAGAGAGAGAGAAGAAAATTAAAAAAATTATAGATGGGGGCTTTTTGCAATCCACCAATATCTATATCTCGCTTCTCTCTACTCTCTCTCCTCTCTCTCTTCCAGTTCTCTCTTTCTGTCTCTGTACTCGGGTCTCTGTATCGCGCCTCTCTCTCCTCATCTCTCTCTCTCTCTCTTCTCTGGCATATCT
>JADBJO010037067.1:7500-10161 GCA_016801955.1 Conus betulinus | reverse complement strand
AAGTGGAGACAGAAGAAGCTGAGGATAAAGAAGATAGAGGAGATAGAGAAGACAGAGGAAAAGACATGGGGATGAGAAGAAGCCTGGTAGGGGGTGAGAGTGGAAGAGGGGTGGGCGACGAAGAGGAATAGAGGAGGGATAAGAATGTAGATAGAATATGAATGAAAACACTGTTTGTCATTTTCATTTCATTACACGTGGTTTTAACATCATGTACTACGGCTTTTCTACGAAGGAAAGGACAAGAATTCTCACTGGTGCCAATAAAGTGATTGACTGAACTTAACCGAATTTTCCTCCCCAGGGTATAAATCCTAAGGCAATCTTTCCATCCAAAAATCACTCGACGTTTATCTGCATCATACGATGATGTTCAGTGATAGGTTTCGAAAACCTCCCAAAAACCCCACGTCTCCAACAACCGCTCTCCCTCAATGACCGTTCTTCACTGCTTCCCTGCTTCGTCCATTCTGGCGCTGGGGAGATTCTGGATGAAGAGAGACATCACCTGCAATATTTTATGAGACTGGTTCATTTCTGTTTCAGTGCTAATGATACGCATGCACCATCTCTGACGTGCTCATCACCAAACCTCTGACACAGCAACGGGCGATAATTCTGATTCCTACAGCTTGCACACCGGCCCGCGCATGCGTGAGTGCATGCGCACGAGCGCGCGCGTGAGTTTCTGTGTGCCTGCGTGTGTGTGTGCTTGTGTGTGTGCGCGCGTGTATATGTATTTTGCAGACGTAAGAGAGTGTAGGAGTTACAGCACGCGCACGTGTGCTACAGTAATTGCAGAAACATTATTTGAATAATCTGTTTCATAGCCCCATTGCAGTGAAATTTATCCACCCCACCCCTTTCTACCTTCCATCCCTCCCCCTATTCCTCGTGGAATAACTCTGTAACTGCAAGCTGGTTATGAAGAAAAAAACCGGAAGTTGATTTTTGGGTGATCATGGATTCGGTTATGGAAGGGGTCCAGGTTCTGGGATGGATGAAGGATGGGTGGATGATGGCAAGCAGAAATGCAGAGCAGCAAAGAACAACGAGAGCGGTGGCAGACAAGATGACAGAATCTAGAGACTAGAGAATGGGTCGAGAGAATTGTGTGTGTGATTTTGATTTTCGTTTTCCTTTCTACCCATTTTTTTTCAAGAAACGCTTTCACCCCTTGAAGGCTTCCATTGCCAGCTGGACTAAAACAACTGAACCGACTGGACTGAGCGGACTGAACTGATTGGACTGAGCGGACTGAACTGATTGGACTGAGCGGACTGAACTGATTGGGCTGAGCGGACTGAACTGATTGGACTGAGCGGACTGAACTGATTGGACTGAGCGGACTGAACTGATTGGACTGGGCGAACGAAGTATCATGCATTTCTGTTTATGCCATTGCTTCAAGACCCACCCTTTTTCACCCAAGTTCCTCTCCCTTTCAGCCTTGTGCTATCCAGAAATCATTGTCCGAGGAACAGACACTGACCTTGTCCAACAATTAATGTTGTTAACAGAGACAGTCTGTCATACACCATGAGGGAAGAGGATAAGTCTTTCGCCTCCTTTGCCCGCTTGTTCCTAGTTGGAGTTCCATAGATTCCATTCACCTGCTCAGGTCACAACCCTCTTCTGACCGCCGTGGTGGTCGCCATACTCCATGAGAACGTCGTCCAGCTGGCTACTTTCTGCTCAGTCAGGTAACTGTGTATGCCGGCTTGTTGTAGTCAGGTAACTGTGTATGCCGGCTTGTTGTAGTCAGGTAACTGTGTATGCTGGCTTGTAGTCAGGTAACTGTGTGTGCCGGCTTGTTGTAGTCAGGTAACTGTGTATGCCGGCTTGTTGTAGTCAGGTAACTGTGTATGCCGGCTTGTTATAGTCAGGTAACTGTGTGTGCCGGCTTGTTGTAGTCAGGTGACTGTGTATGCTGGCTGGCTTGTTGTAGTCAGGTCACTGTGTATGCCGGCTTGTTGTAGTCAGGTAACTGTGTGTGCCGGCTTGTTGTAGTCAGGTAACTGTGTATGCCGGCTAGTTGTAGTCAGGTAACTGTATGCCGGCTTGTTGTAGTCAGGTAACTGTGTATGCCGGCTTGTTGCGTTCTGCTGTTTTGCAATGTAGGCCAGTGTTTGCATGTACACTTTGTTATAAACCACGCTGTTATTGTGCTGAAAACCTTTCCTGTCTGCATGGGAGCGTTAAAAATATTATTCTCCACTAACAGCACACAGGAGTCATCTTACTCTGTCTAGCAAACAGTTGTATTTGTCTTAAGTTGACAATCTGTCCCGGAGGAGACGCATCAGAAGATCCAGGATTGTCGTGTTGATCTATCCATGGCATCTAACAGAAACAGACCACGTAGAATTCAGGGGTAGCCACGAAGAGAACGTAATGTAAAGGCTATCCACGACATCTAACAGAAACAGACCACGTAGAATTCAGGGGTAGCCACGAAGAGAACGTAATGTAAAGTTAGCCAGCGAGGAGCAGAAGGAGGAAAAAAAAAGGAATAAAAAAAAAAGAAAGCACCAGAAAGCAATAAGAAGCAAAGTTTATATCCGTCTATCTTAGAAGGGTTCTGAACTTCACGTGCAATGACCATGTCCAAGACAAGGACGTTCTGGAACGAGTGGGAATCCCAGACCTGATCGCCCTTCT
>JADBJO010037066.1:0-10165 GCA_016801955.1 Conus betulinus | reverse complement strand
TTAGACAACTTCACAATCATTAAGCATGTAAATTATCGACTGCTCCTCTTGTTCACAAAAGTTGCACATTTGAGATTTTATAATATTTCGTAGAAATAAATATCTTTGTTTGGAAGGAGTCTATGTATAAGTCTGATTTGGAACCATCTTAACTGTGAATCAAGCGATGTTTTGTAATAGTGAGAGAAAATGTGTTCTCAGTTTAAATTATCAAATCCACTGTTCCATTTTTGTACACGAGTTGGGTCAACATTATGATCATTTAATATATTTTGTACAAATTTGTTGCCTTTTTAATAAAGAACCATGCTTTGTTGTCTATGCATTTATATCTGCTTGTTAATGTTATGTTACGCTTTCTACCATAAGATCTAATCACATTCAGAATGCCTGCGTATGTAAGGAAATTAGTTCTTGTATCTGGATACTTGTTACAGAACTCATTATAGTTCAACAAGTTATCATCATCATTAATTAGTTGTTTAATGAAAAAAAAATGTCATGGTCAGACCATTCTTGTAGAAACACAGAGAGAAACACAGGTTTTCTTCCTCTTAAAATATTAGGATTGTAGTGAATACATTCAGACATGAATTCATCAACTGAATCTGGACAGGACTTTGCAGCTATTTTCTTATAATGCTTTAGTACATCCTTCCGGAAAGGATATCAACTCTTTGGTGTATGGTGTTTGCATACTCAATGCTGAAGTTTTGTAACATTTTTAACTCTGGTATCATATTAATAGTAAACTCTTTCCAAGTGGATTCCTCCATCAGTCTTTTCAACCAACTAATCTTCATCGTTGACAAAAACAATTTATTATTAAGCATTCTTAAACCACCTTTACTATATTCTTTATACACTATAGACTTTTTAAATTTTACTTTATTTTTCATTCCAAAGAAGGTATTAAGCTGTTTTTTCTAAGGAGGTTAGGAAGTTATCAGGGGGGTCTGGTAGTTTAATTAAGAGATGCACAATTTTTGAAAATACTAGTGTTTTGATTACTTGTTTTTTTCCCAAAAGGAGTTAGTTGACTTTTTCTCCAATAATTCGTCATTCGTTTCATGGCATGCATTTGTCTTCATAATTAAGTCTAACTATAGAGTTGGTATCTGTTGAAAACTTGATTCCTAGAATTTTAAATGTTCCAGGGTCCCAAATGAAGTTTTTGTCTGTCATGTACTGAGTCCCACAGTTTCTTCTTCGTCCAAGCCAAACTACATGACTTTTATCAAAATTTATTTTTAGCCCAGACATTCTTGAAAAGCTAGTTAAGGCCGACATAGCTTCAATGATCTTTCATTTCCATCCAGAAGTAAAGTAGTATCATCAGCAAACTGAAAAATCAGAGCCTCTCTACCATTGATGGTTAACCCTTTGATATTAGTGTTAGTACGCATCATGATTGATAGAATTTCAGCACAAATGAGATAAAGGTAAGGTGAGACTGGGTCGCTTGTCTTACTCCTCTTTTTATGGAGAACCAAGAAGAGTATTGGCATTGACAAACACACATGTGGAAATATTTGTATAAAAAGTGCTTATCCATCTTATCATATCAGGGCCAAATTTGAAAAATCGTAAACATTCTGTAAAAAGGTCCAAGGTACACTATCGAACGCTTTCTCAAAATCAATAACAAATAATAGACCAGGAATATTTTCTTTTTCTGCATATATTAATATGTCATAGATTAGGCGAATATTTTCTCCTACGTAGCGGCCTTTTAGGAAGCCTTTTTGCTTTCATGTGTAATTTTGTGTAAAAAATGCTCTGTAGCTGATTCGCAATACATGCAGAGGCTATCATATATGCTACATTTAGAAGGGAAATGGGACGCCAGTTTTTAATGAATCTCTTTGGCTTAACATCTTTTGGAATGCAAGTATCAGTGCCTTGGCGAGTAACAGATAAGTGGCCTGTTTTGAATCCTTCATTAACAGAACGCACAAGAAATGAACCTAAATCAGAAAAGAAAAAAAATGTAGAATTCTACTGTAAATCCATCTGGACCTGGGCTTTTGAAATTTTTCATATTTTTTTGTGCAATAGCTGCTTCCTGAAGGGTTACCAGTCCCTCGATGCTCTCACTATCTTCATCAGTCAACACTGGAGCTTCAAGAGAATCAACACGGTCTATGTCTAAATTTGTTACAGTCTGGGGGGAACATAATTTTTCATAATAACTCTGTACTTCTTTCAAGATGCCTTCTTAGTCAGTTAAAGTGTTTCCATCATTTGTTTCTAGATAAGGCATAGTTTTGTCTAAATAGTTTCTATTTTCCATATTACAGAAATATCTATTAACTTTTTCTCCTTTACAGATCCAGTGAGCCTTGGATCTAACAGCCATACCTTGAATTCTTTTGTCTCTTAATTCTTGTAATTCTACCTTGAGATCTTCCAGTAGGGCAATATTTTCTCCCTGGAGATTTGATTCCAGCTGACTAATTCTTTTTTCAAGATCAGCTTCACGTTTATTATCTTCTTTCTTTTTAAGAGTAGAGTATGATATAGTTTTACCTCTTATTTCAAGTAAAAGTGTTCAAAGAGGAGCTGGTCACCAATCTGAAAGGCCAAGACTTCAGATGAGGTACTGTCGATGTTTTCGAAATCATAAACAGGCACTGCATCTTGTTTCTTAACATCAGTTAAGACTGTTTTAATTGCTTGAATATACTTTTAATCTTTTAGTAAGCTATTATTGAATTTCCAGAAGGGTCTATCTCGCTTAAATTCTGCCTTTTTCAATGCTAACGTCACAAAAGAATGATCAGATCTATACCCAGGTTCAACATGGATATCATTGACTTTAGCTGAAAGTTCATCGCTTATCAGAAAGTAGTCGAGCCTTGCTTGTTTAACGGAGTTAAATTTGCGCCATGCATATTTCCGTTTATCAGGATACATTTCTCCAAAAATATCTAAAAGATTGTGTTGAATCATAATATCATTTATCTTTCTCAGTGTTCTTGGACGCCTCTCTGTACTAGCGTAATTTCGAACATCAAGTTCCACATTCAAAAAAACAATTCCAATCCCCTGCAACAATGCCATGCTCATTCCCAATGTTTTCAATAAGTTCTGAAATTCTTTCAAAAAAAAAAAAAAAAAAAAAAAAAACCAACAGGGTTATCACCACTGCTGGGCCCATATAGGTTGACCAAAGTTAACTTTGTCTTGAGGATTTCAATATTCATGATGACCTCTTGGTCTCTAATAACATCAAAAACTTTGTATTCAAAGTTATTATTGAATAAAACAGCAACACCGTTTCTATTAGTTTCTGACCCACTGAGCCAAACATCGTAGCCCCAACTGGTTCTAATAAGTTTTCATTCTGAAGAGTCATGTGAGTTTCTTGGAGACAATAAATATGGGCTTCTTTCTTTCAGAGAAATCAAAAAACATCCTTTCTTTTACAAGAGTTATGAAGCCCATTACAATTGTACGTACAAATTTTAAAAGAATCTCTAAACAACATAATTTCGGAAGCAAAAGCATAACATTAGAAAAGAAACACTGTACACATTCTAATAGATCCATGACAAAAGACCTTGACAAAGAGAATCATATAATTTCCTTGACTGGTCTTGACAAAACCATTCCCCCATAGCCCACTCCTCCAGAACTTTCAGCTTCACAGCACACACGCGACACACACTCAACAAGCATCAACACAAGTATAACAAAGTAATAAAGGAATACTTACAACACACTGACACAGTATTATCCGGGTCTGCTGCATTCACACCACGTTACACAATTGAGTCTAGGTTGTATCAGACTAAAACAAAAAAGAAAAGAAAAAAAAGAAAAAGAAAAAAAAAAAAAAGAAAACTGACTCGTTTCTGACACGAAAAAAAAAAAAGAAAAAACAGCTGAATCGTATCTGACACGAATAAGTCCTCAAAGCAAAAGAAAGATGCTACAAACAAATTACCCGATCTTCCCACTCCCTCGAACGAGAGCACAAACCGAGGACCAGTCTGTGCGCACATACATCCAAAATCAAGCTCGGACTCGAAAGATCCTGACGCAGATGTCCAGAGCTGATGTCAACGCCAACAACAGAAACGCACCCAGCAAGTTAACTTGTTGTATTAAACGCCTTTAAAAATCAATTAGATAAATCTCTTGAAAAACTATATATTCACAAATTTCGGAGAACCAAAACCAAGAAAAAGTAGTTGATACAAAAACCAAGGAATCCTCGGTTTAAAAACGAAACTGGCAACTACACACACACACACAAAAACTCAAATTGAGGGCCAAAGGTTTTAAGCCTACTATGCCTTATCATGCTATGCTATGCTATGCACCAGTCAGTAATACCAACCGCTGCGCTAGTGCAAGTCTACTGGATGTAGCAGCGTAAAACAGTCAAGATCAAGATCAAGTCGTAACAACACAGCAGACTTAGCCATGAGACTGCTTCAGTCACGTGATAAAAACAAAGTGGAACAGGAAGTGGAGTTGGGTGTTAAGCAGATTGTGTACGATCTCATGTTCCATTTCCCATTATCCCAACCAGAGATAACAGAGGATATGTTCATAAAATGAGCACATGAATCACACTTGCGTTTAGGAAATCCTCGTTTATTGTTTATTCTCAGGTTCATGCAGAACTGCTCTTTTGGGGACATAGGACTTTCAGCCGAGTTCTTACCTCTCTTACTGCCAGAAACTATAATTTTTCTTGCGAATCGTTTGTGTTTTTAAGATTATATGTAAATGCACACATATGAAAAGAGGGGAAGTTGAGAGAGAAAAGGAAAAAACAAAAGGAAGAGAAAGAGAAAGCGAAAAATAGCTTGAGACAAAGGAGGGGTAGAGGTAGTATAGTAGAGTTTTTCTTTTCAAATTAAGGATGACGAAAAATTGTTGTTCAAAATGAGTATACCAAAGGCCTACTTTTTGTAATCATCTATAGATCATATCACTGTGAGAGTTCAACTTGAAATTAAGTCAAGATCGGATTCCATCCACTTTAGCAGTTTAGATTCTTGGGATTTTCTTCGCTTTTCTGCCAAAGTGTTGCACGTGTAAAGAAAGGGATAATGGCAGCGTTTAGAGGTAATATGAAGACTGTCAAAGCCACATTCACTTCACCGGTATGGGGATATCAGACAATGCTAACATCCCACACAGTCCTATGGGAAACCAGCACATGAAATCGGTCAACGCAATGGTGATCAGTCTCTGAGCTATGGTCATATCTTGTGCCAATTTGCTGGAATTGGTCTTCAAAGTGTTGCTCTGTATGGACCAGTAGATGAATGCCTGGCCCACAGATATAAGCAGAAACAGAAGGAAGTTAAGAACAAGAAGCACACCAATAGAATAATGTTTTCCTTTGAACTCTTGCCTCGTAACTGGCAGTGGAACACAGATGCCTGTTTGGGAATACAACTCCCAGTGGGATGTCACTGGAAGTAAAGGCAACGAGGCAAAAAACCAGCCAACAAGCCAGATCATCAGACAAACTATTCCTGCTGATGTCCTCTCAAACCGTACTGCACTGAATGGGAAACATAGAACAATAAAACGGTCTAAAGTGATCAAACAAATCATTAGAGCTGACACCTCACTGGACAGCAGAGACAGAAACCCGCCACTTTACAGGCCACGTTGTTTTACACATGTCATCATGGTGGAGGCATATGCCACGGTAATGGTCATCCGCTACACCTATAAGAGCCATGTAAACACCCATAAGGAAGTCCGCCATGGTCAGGTTGGTAACAAACACATTGAATCCACTTGAAGAGGTCATGCTTCTCCTTAACAAACGTGCACAAAAACAAAAAAACATTGCCAGACAAGGACAGAGAGGTGACCAGCCACAGAAACCCTCGGTATGTCCCTGACTGTAGTAAATGTTCACATGAGGAAATTTCATCTCTGGGGGCATGACAAGACGAGAAGTCAAAGTTAGGAGGAAGAATTTTATTACAGCATAGTTTATAGGTTTGTGAGGAAATAGTATGTAGCTGAAAAAGACCTGTAAAATGTCAGGAGGGAACGTTTTGACAGGTCTTCCATGGATGTACAACTCAGTCAACTGTCTCTGGGGGCATGACAAGACGAGAAGTCAAAGTTAGGAGGAAGAATTTTATTACAGCATAGTTTATAGGTTTGTGAGGAAATAGTATGTAGCTGAAAAAGACCTGTAAAATGTCAGGAGGGAACGTTTTGACAGGTCTTCCATGGATGTACAACTCAGTCAACTGCGGTGTGTGCTGAAAGCCACCAGAACCTATGGTATGAATGTCAGTAAATGTCAAATTCATTCTCTGAGAGAACGTAAATATGTTCGTTCTGGCTCAGCCCCCTCGCAAAGCTCGGGAACTGATGCCAGAACGAACATATTTACGTTCTCTACATTCAGCTCTGGAACTGATGCCAGAACAAACAAAACTCTTCGCATCTGACCGCATCATTGTTTCACCCCTGGGTCTAACTTGAGACCCTATGGCGCCCTAGGGGCCCAAGCCAGACTCAGAGGATCGCATATGGTGCGGTCAGATGTGAAGGGTTTTGAGAATATGCTTCTAATGGTAGTATTATTTACACTTCATTGCCTACTTTCTGTTTGTCCAATCCTCTCACCCCCTTTTAGTGACTCTTCCCTGGGTTTACGGGCGTTCATAGCCGCGCCAGTGACCCAAACACAGACACATTGTGGTTTACGGGCGTTCATAGCCGCGCCAGTGACCCAGACGAAACACGAAAGTGGAAGAGCCACTTCAGGGCAGGTTAGACTTTCTCTATGCCATGGCAATCAAGTATATAAAACTACTGCAAGCATATTCTCAGTATTTACAATGTTAAGATTTATTTTTAAACCCAACACAATGAAGGCTTTCATAAGCTTTCATGTTTATGCAAAAAAAGCGTGAATATTATTAAAATTGTTTTTTATTTGAATAAAGATTTTTAATGGTTAAACAACAATTATAATTCTAAACTACTTTTTCATCACTACTTAGTACAATATTCATATAAAATTCTTTAGCTAATTAAACATAAAAAATACAGCTTTTGTTAATTAAAATTTATTTAGAACACACGACTTAAAGGGAGACAATTACTCAGAAGGGAGGTAATTACTTATGTTAGTTAGTGAGCGCAACATAAAAATCAATAATGCCCCACCGACTTTCTGCTGCCACCCGTCACTGCTGAATTATTGATTGTGTTAAGCACCTGCCGCGCTAAGGCCTCTTGTCTGTGCCAAGTCGTAAGACCCTGACATAGAAGAACACAAAATAAGTTGTCAGCCGAGTGGACGAGTCTATAGGACCCACCGTTACGCATGGAGGAGCATAAATTAAGTGATCAGGTGTCGGCCTAAAGACAGGTTTACTGTTACCTCGTGTCTGTCTGTCTTTTGCGCTAAGAATAAGTGTGTGGATTTTATGTTAGAAAAAAAATAATTAACAAAAGCTGTCAAGTTATTACTCAAGTGACTTGTAAGTTCTTAACTCAAGTCATCCTAAGTCATCCTCAAGTTCTTACTCAAGTGACTTGTAAGTTTCTTAACTCAAGTCACTTCTAAGTTCCTACTCAAGTCACTTCTAAGTTCTTAACTCAAGTCATCCTAAGTCATCCTCAAGTCATTTTTAAGTTCTTAATCAAAGTGATTTATAAGTTGTTAATCAAGTCACCCTCAAGTCATCCAAGTAAAAAAAAAATAAAGTTCTTATTCAAGTCAACTTATAATTACTTATTAAGTTCTTAAATATTATTGCATATGAAATGGATCAAAATGAAGTTTTGTTGATACTGCTTCTGGCATGGTTTTTTGTTCAGTTTCTGTATTTAGTGGCACTGATTTTTTTGACGGCTTTGGTTTTTGTTCTCTCTTGTGTTTATATTTTTATAACCGTAATAACCACCCCCAGCAGCAGCAATGACTCCAAAAATGAAAACTTTTTGATCCCAATATTCCATGGTGACTTTGGCGTTGCGGGATCAACTTGCTCTGGTGTTTTTTATAGGCATTGAAACAACTGGCAGTTGCTCTGGCACTTTATTAATTATTTTGTGCTTGTAATTTTAACTTTTTTTGTTTGTTCCACTCTGCTAATTTTTGTCCTGCCGCAACGCGTCCAGGTGTTTTTTACTGGTCACTTTCTCCACCTGATTCAACGTTTCAACGTTGGTTCTGATTCTGCTGATTTTCTGGCTCGTTCATTTTTAAGGGAAATAAAATCTATATGATTAAAAGTGATTAATCCCATTATTAATGGCGACAATAATGTTCCAAATCTGTAATATAGATCACATCCTAGAGACTCTAATGACTTTGTTAAAACTGGATCCTGAGTTAAATCATACATAAATCTTGTTCAGAATCAATGGGCGCAAATCTACCTACTAGTTTAGTGTACAAACTAAGAACCGTTTGTCCGACGCTTTTTACCATTCTTGACCCCAGTTGGGCTTCATACCTGTTGTGATACTTTACAATGTCTTGTGGCGACATTTGTTGAATCTGTTCTATGCTGAATTCATTTCCAAGGTACTGTTTTGTTTTTCCACATGCCGCCAAAGAATACAATCTTTCTTTTTTTGGCATAATATTTTGGTCATCAACTTGCTCATTTGTAATCATAAGTTCAGGAAGGAGATCGTCGCTATTCATGTTTTATTATAAATATAATTATTTTATTTTTTTAAAATGAGCACCGAAAAAAAAACTATTACCAATCTTGTATACCATTCTGCTGTTATTTGGAGGTCTAAGTGTAGGATACACAATGCTTGGTAAAAACCTATTAAGAATAAAACCAGCATCTAGGCAAGCTAGATTTTGAAGACTCAGCAAAACTGATTGCAATTATAGCAGCTTCATTAGCTACGAAAGATTTTCTGGTCAAGCAAGGAATAATTCCAGACAGTATAAATATGTAAAATAAAAAAAAAAAACATACTTATAAAAATGGCTTCACTTGTAATGATGATAGCGCGGCGCTGTGGTGAATGCGCTTGCTTTTAGCGGAAGTAATTATGCATTTAGTAAACTACAAACTAATGAAGAGAGAAAAAGACATAACAAAGCTATGGAGAAACTAGCTGCAGCACAAGACGCTTATGAAAAGCAGAGAATTGAGCAGTTAGATTTCATTAACGACAAACTGAAAGAACAGGGACACGCAGCTTACACATTTAAAGATGTTGACCAGGCAAAAAGAGTATTATCTAGTAACAGGCAAACAAATCCAGACATTGCCACCACCAAAATTTAGTGACTTTTATCAACCATCAGAAAAACAAAAGATGCAAGAAATAGCATTTATTGTCGTTGGCATGACTGTTGTATATTTTGTTGCACATAATATTGGTTGAATAAAAATGGACAAAATCTATTATTCACCCAAAGGATATTGGAAGGGAATCACGGCAATTAAAAAGCTAAGCCAAGCAGCGGGAGTCAGTGAACAAACAGCAAAGGAATGGTTATCTAAACAAGCGATTTGGCAAATTTATTTACCCGCACCTAAACGAATACAGAGACCGCACTTTGTGAATATAACGCCAAACGACACCCATCAAATGGACCTTCTATATTTACCCCATGATACGATTAGACGAAAAAGATTTAAGTACGCACTTACAGTCATTGACATAGCTTCAAGATACAAAGATGCCGAGCCATTAACAAAAGAGTGCTTCTGCTGTTGCTGTTGCCATACAACTAATATATCAACGAGGCCCCTAACTTATATCCGCATGATTCAAGTTGATGACGGAAAAGAATTTAAAGGACAAGTGAATCAATTATTGTTAAAACATAGAGTCACCATTAAAAGAGGTATTCCAGGAGTTCACAGATCACAGGCTTTAGTTGAAACTTTAACAAACAGTTATCTGAAAGACTGTTCTCCTATCAGTATCACAGAGAGCTTATTGACAATTCTCGCAACACAGAATGGGTTAGAAGACTGCCCTCAGTTTTGCGAGCAATGAACAATGAAGAATTTAAAAGGGCTAAAACCAGTACAAGCAATCAAGCGAAAAACAATAAATGTTGTTGAAGAGTCTTCATCATCCAGCAAACTGTTACCAATTTGTTTTAAAGTAAGATATCTTTATTTACCTGAGAAGCAGAAGGGGACACTCGCATCAGGGCAACAGATCCAGTTTGGAGTGT
>JADBJO010037065.1:0-10165 GCA_016801955.1 Conus betulinus | reverse complement strand
GGGCTGTGGGTGGGCATTCTACACATGGAGAAAGAGAGGAGGGTTTGTGTTTTACAGAAACTGGTGAGGATGTGCCCGTACTAATTTGCCCTTGGGTTGGGGTGGTCATTGTATAGCTCAGGCTTGTACAACAAACGTGTTGGTAAGAATGTGTCCAATTTTTTTTTTTTTTTTTACTAGATCAAAGAATAAACGCCATCACCAGAAAGCAAAAAAAAAAAAAAAAAAAAAAAAAAAATGCAATGTTGGAATGATCTAATAAATTTACATACAATTGCGGAGAGTTATCTCCCTTACAGTTCTTCACTGCTATGAGTATAATAATAATAATGAAAGTAACGTTCCCGTCAGCAAGTACGCCGTGTGTTCGTGTCTGCTGGAAGACTGGACTTGCGGCTATCGGGAGAACGTCAGCCAGGCACCGATTGGTTGAACCTGTGACCTAAGAATAATCTAATCCGATTCTTCTACTTGATGATGAGAATCTACATACACACACCACACGCGCAGAGCAAACCTATGCACCTTCACCCTTGGAGTGGGGGCTGGAGGGCAACCAACTCATTCTCCACAGAGTATGAACCTAAAATATATTACAATGCACTCATGAACAGTAGGCTTAACTGCAGATTCAGTTTCTTTGTCGACTGAAATAAAAAAAAAAGTTGCGAGACGGGGCGAAGTCTAAACACTCTTTCTACTCAGATCTATGATCGTTTCTGAGTTATTTCAACAGTATCATGACAAAAGTACTCTCTGTTGCCGATGACATCGATGTTGTTGCGTCTGATCGTCTGCACTAAGAGGAACTGGAAATCGGAATAGATTATTCATAGGTCACAGGTTCAACCAATCGGTGCCTGGCTGACGTTCTCCCGATAGCCGCAAGTGAAGACTGGTTAATCGTAACCGAATGTATTAGTTCTAATCCTCCATCATCAACAACTCAACAGGTTATGGGCCCAGTGCCTCTCAGAGTAGATATTCACGATTGATTTTCGATGGAGACGAAACGAAATACGAGCAGTGGGAAGTGAAATTTCTCGGTTACATGCGCCTACAGAAATTACGCGACACACGATTTTAATGGCTGACGACGATGAGATTGATGATAACAAGAATGCTGATGCTCTTTGCCGAGTTGATACAGTTTTTAGATGACAAGAGTCTGTCTTTGATAATGCGAGATGCAATTGATGATGGAAGACAAGCTTTGAAAATTCTTCGTGCACATTATGCAAGCCCAAGTACTCCAAGAATAATTTCTTTGTATACAGAACTTACATCCTAGTCAAACGTTCAGACGAGACAGTGACTGAACTGATTATGTGATACAGGCTGAAACAACTGCAGCAGCTTTGAAGAATGCAGGAGGAGAAACAGTGACTGACAGTTTATGATTGCCATGGTCTTGAAAGGTTTACCAAACAGCTATCAGTCTTTTGTCGCCGTTGTCACTCAAAGTGAAAAGAAACAAACTTTTGTTGAGTTCAAAACTTCATTACGTAGTTTTGAAGAAACTGAACGGTCAAGGTCATCCACAAGTGAAGATTCAGTTTTGAAGTCGGTGCAGGGTCGGACTCCTCATCATTCTTCCAACCCTGGTGAAGCAGCAAAAGGTCCCATTTGCTACAACTGTCAACTGGTCGGCCACATTGGAAAGGACTGCAAGAAGCCAAAGAAGAAACTGTGGTGTAGCATTTGTCGCAAGAACAACCACACTGACGAGACTTGTCAACGCAACAAAAAATCTTCAGACAAGGTCAACGAAGTTGGTAATTCCTGCTGTGAAGATGGTGAACATTCTTTTGCATTTCAAGCAAGCACACCTGATGGCAAGACTTTGGGGGAGAGAGGAAACACATTGCCGGTGGATTGTGGAGCGAGCGACCATGCATATCATCAACGATGAAACAAAGTTAAGCAAATTTGATGCCAGTTTTCAACCTAAAAAACATTTCATTGAACTGGCAAAAAAGAGAGAGAAGTAATAACATTGCACTGAAAAGAGGAGAAGTGAATTTCATGATTATGGACACTAGTGGCAGATGTGTGAGAGCATGTTTGAAAAATGCATTATTTGTCCCTACACTTCCTCAAAACATTTTCTCAGTGCAGGCAGCAACTGAAAGAGGGGGTAGTGTTCATTTCAAACCAGACAGTGCAGAACTTGTGTATAAAGTTGGCACCAAGTTGAACATAGAAAAGCATGGAAAACTGTACTGCTTACATACATGTGACCTGGACAATTGTCAAACAAATGGCAATGTGAATTATGTAAGTGATCTGAAAGGCTGGCATGAGATTTTAGGTCATTGTAATTATGATGATGTGATCAATGCTGAGAGAGTGGTTGATGGCATGAAAATTGTTGGTAAAACTAAGAAGCCTGTTGATTGTGATGTTTGCTTGCAGGGCAAAATGACCAATGACAGAAGCAAAAAGCCACGGGTCAAATTGTGTGTCCCCTTAGAACCAGTTCATACTGATCTTGCTGGTCCCATCACTCCAGCTAGAACTGAAGGGTTCAAATATGCATTGTCTTTTACTGATGACTACTCAGGAGCTTGTTTTGTCTACTTTCTGAAGAACAAAAGTGACACTGTTGTTGCTACAGAAAAGTTCTTTGATGATTCTGCTCCTTTTGGTAAGGTTTAAATGCATCAGATCAGACAATGGTACAGAGTTTACCTCAGAAGCATTCCGATCACTCCTGAGAAAGAACCAGATAAGGTATGACATGTCTGCGCCTTATTCTCCACATCAAAATGGCACTGCTGAACGGTGCTGGAGAACTCTTTTTGAGATGGGAAGATGTCTTCTCCTTGAAGAAGCAAAGTTGCCTAAAGAACTATGGCCATATGCAGTCATGACTGCTACATACATCCGTAACAGATGTTACAGCGATCGACTGAAGCAAACACCATACATTGCTCTCAGTAGCAAAAAAGCCAAACCTCTCTCACATGAGAATATTTGGATGTGAGTGCTATGCTTACACCCAAAACAAACAAAAGCTTGACCCAAGATGCAGTAAAGGGGATTTTTGTTGGATATGATAGAAATAGTCCAGCATACCTGTTTACTACCGAGAGACTGGCAAAGTCTACAGACACAGAGTTGTGAAGTTTGTGTCAAACTTAAAAAATGGGGGTGTGTGAGTGTGCATGAGCCTGTACAGACTGAGGAATATTTTGACATTGATGATTTAATGAAACAAGAATGATGATGCAAGGGCCAAAGGTTCCAAAGATGAGAAGAAAGTAGAAAAATAAATTACTCAGGGAGGTCAGAATGTATGTCTGAAAACAAAGAGCCTTCTGTTGAACAAAGATATCCTACAAGGGAGCGAGAAGGCCTCCAGTTCATTTGGCAGATTACATAACCAAATTTGATGATGATCAAGTGATGATGAACTTTGATTACTGCTACAAACTTGCAACATTTCCGCAATCATATAGTGATGCTATGAAATCCCCTGATTCTGTTCTCTGGAAAGAAGCTAATGAAGAAGAAATGAAATCCTTGAATGAAAATGTGACATTCATTCTGACCGTCTTGCCAGAGGGTAGAACAGCAGTGGCCAGGGGGGGGGGGGGGGGGGGGGGGGGGGGGGGGGGGGGGGGGGGGGGGGTATACATGGTAAAAGAAAAAAAAAGTGATGGTTCAAACCTCTACAAAGCCAGATTTGTGGCAAAGGGGTATAGCCAAGTTGAAGGTGTTGATTTCACAGAAACATTTGCACCAACAGCAAATTTAACTTCAGTTCGTGCTGTAATGCAGCTTGCAGCACAACATGATCTGGTTTTGTGCCAAATGGATGTGAAGAGTGCGTATCTCTTAAATGCACCAACTGACTGTGATATTTTCATGGAACAGGCTGAAGGTTTTGAAGTTCTGTCCAAAAAATGGTGAAAAGCCTGTCTACAAGCTAAAGAAATCTTTGTACGGTCTGAAACAGTTTGGGGGAAATTGGAATAAAATGCTTCACAATCACTTGGTGGAAAACAACTTTGTCCAAACCCAACTGACAACTGTGTTTACACAAAACATGAAGGAGACAAAATGGTTGTCATTGTCGTGTGGGTAGATGATTTGATATTGAGTGCGAAGGATCCAGAACTGTTGGCAGAAAAACAAGCAAATTTTGAAAGACAAGTTCCAAAATGAAGGATTTAGGAAACTGTCATACTACCTAGGGATTGACTTTGAACAGGGAGATGGTCATCTCAAAATGAATCAAAAAAGGTACATCAAGAAGGTGCTAAGCAAATTTGGAATGACAGACTGTAAACCGAGGTGTACCCCTTCTGAACAGAAGTTTGAATCTTTTACTGATGATGATCCTGTTGATTCTAGGAAATATCGGGAAGCTGTGGGAAGCTTGATTTACATCATGGTGTGCACTGGGCCTGATATTTGCAGGATCATTACCAAGCTATCCCAGCATTTGACCAAACCACTTCAATCTCACTGGGTAGCAGTGAAGCAGGTGTTGAGGTAGTTTGAAGTAGTATTGACAAAGAACTGGTCTACACTAAGTCTGATGATGGACTGATGTTAGTTGGCTACAGTGATGCTGACTAGGCATCATCTGTTGATGACAGACACAGCACATCAGGCTACTGCTGCTTTAGTCTGACCAAATCTGGACCCTTGATTTCCTGGAAATCAAGAAACAGCCTACTGTGGCATTGAGTTCTTGCGAAGCAGAGTATGTTGCTTTGGCATCTGCTGTGCAAGAGAGTCTGTATCTCAGGCAACTGATGAAAGTCATTGACAGGAAAGGTCACTATGATTCTGTGTTGAGATCTTTGAAGACAACCAGGGCATGATTGCTTTGGCAAACAATCCGGTGAACAGACAGAGATCAAAACATATTGATATCAAATATCATGTCATCCACTCAGAAGTACATAGGGGCAGAGTTTCTCTTGAATACTGTCCCACAGCAGAGATGCTGGCTGATCTCATGACAAAACCTGCCACCAATTCCAACTTCAGAAATTCAAATTGAAGATCTTTGGTGAATAAATGCACATAGTCCTGCATTGTTCATGCTTCAGATACTGTTAGATTGTAAATTACCAGTGATAAATAAGACCAAAAGTCAAGTTATAAGATTACCAAAGACAATAGTTTACAGTTTACATATGTGCTAATATGTGTGTTGGTATGTTAACTGTTCAAACTTATCTCAGTTTTGTCTTGAAATGGCTGGATGATTTGTTAAAGTTGCTGTTTTTTATTCAGAACTTTATTGGTTATTAATGCATTGTTACTTGAAATGATTGTGACACTTTGTTGCTGAAATTTATTTAAGATCAAGTGGGGGTGTTGGAATGATCATATAGATTTACATACAATTGTGGAGAGTTATCTCCCTTACAGTTCTTCACTGTTATGAGTATAATAATAATAATAAAAAAAATGTTCCCGTCGCCAAGTATGCCGTGTGTTCGTGTCTGCTGGAAGACTGGTTAATCGTAACCGAATGTATTAGTTCTAATCCTCCATCATGAACAACTCAACATGCAATTGTGCAGAAAGTATCAAAATCTTACATATGACTCTTCTGAGAGTGAGAAGAAAGCAGGTTTTTTTTTTTGTTTGTTTGTTTGCTGATCAGATTTTCTCCAGCCATTCCTCCCTCTGCAAAAGAAGAAAAGAGAACAGTTACAGTGCACTTTAGATATAGGAGTGCAAAATGGGGTCAGGTTTCCACCAAAATAAGGGTCACAGCAGGAGTGGTGAAAAGAGGTTTCTGTGTGGCATACAGATGACCTTTTCCACTACCTCTTAACCCCGTCCCGACATCCTGCTATCCAACCTAAAGTCCCCTCTCTTCTCCCCAATACTATGTCCAGCACCCCCCCCCCCTAACGTCCTTCGCGTCACTGTCTAGAGAAACATTGTAAATGGAAAGAAATGATACCATTTTGAAAGATTTGTTTTTTCATCAGAATCAGCATCGATGTTGTCCAGTTGTTAATAGGTCTTTTCTGGTGTAGTATACATAATGCAGAAAATGACTTCTGTTCCGGCAAAGAAAATGTTTTTTTTTTCATACTCCCCTCCCGTACAAGAGCTTTTTTCCTCATCAAAATGTACCGAAACTGATACTTGAAATCGGAACCTCTTGTATCATGTTCCAGTATCTCCATTATTTCGAAAGCTGAAAATATCTGTATGAATGATGGAAGCAGTGTTTTGCAATAAAAAGGGAGTAGGCATAGTGAAATCAAAGTTCCCGCCATTTTTTGTGTGTGGACGTGTTTTTTAAAATGATTTATTTTTTATATATACCTACACACATGGTCATTTACAAGTTGATACCGATAGGGTGAGAGAATAGCCGGCACCCTGAGCACGACCTGTTTTAATCCACCCTAAGACTGATTGCCGTGAGAAGATTCCATTCTATGCCCCTCTCCAGTAGAAAAACAACAACAACAACAACAACAACACTTGATGTTTAGTTAAAGTGAGCAGATTAGTTCGTAAAGGCGGGTGATGCTGTTGGACGTCTAAAGTGTAATTGATGACCCATATTGTTTTTAAAAGCTCTAATCTCAGAGTGCAATCAGCAATTGTTCAAATGCCAATCCAGTTCCAGTCTCGAATCATGTTCATCTTTAAACTGGAGAACGGTGTTCGTGCGCCCAGCGCTCTGAACCCCCCCCCCCCCCCCCCCCCCCCCCCCCCCCCCCCCTCTTCACACACAAATGCATATTTATATATTTCCCCTTCATCAGTTCTGCAACCATTGCATTGTGTAAATGATTAGAATTGAACATTTCTGACCATCTTCAATCGTCACTAGACTGACCTTGATCTATAATGGAAATAAGAATGATAAGCATAATGATAAATATAGTAGTAGGCCTATCTATAGTGATGATGAAAGTCGGAAGAAGGGAATATAAATGATCAGTGAGTAAAAAGCTGAAAGGACTGTTGGAATGGATGGGGGGGGGGGGGGGGGGGGGGGGGGGGGGGGGGGGGGGGGGACCTACACCCACACATACTCTCTTCTCTTTTTTTTTTTTTTTTAAATACATGCGAGCACTACAACAACAATAGCCTAATATCCTACTATTGGAACAGGGAGGAGGTTACATACTTATAATAGGATGGTAATGATCATGATGATAGTAGTGATGGTAGTAGTAATAATAGTTTATAATGATAATCTAGTGATGTTTTTTCAATATTAATAGCAGCTGGAAAGGAATAGAAATAATGAGTGAAAGGCTAACATTACTATTTGAACAGGGGTGAAAAAAAAAAGGGGGGGGGGGGGGGGGGGGGGGGGGGCACACATACACATACACACATGCGCGTACACACACACACACACACACACTCTCTCTCTCTCTCTCTCTCTCTCTCTCTCTCTCTCTCTCTCTCTCTCTCTCTCTCTCTCTCTCTCTCTCTCACTCACTCACACAAACACACACACACATGCACGCATGCACGCGCACGCTCTTGTCTTGTATTGAGGGGGGGGGGGGGGGGGGGGGGTGTGTGAAGAGACCCATATTCAGGGGCAATGAAATGCCAAGCCTCTGGGAAACAAAGATATATGCATACACAAAAATGAGACCCTCTCTACTCCTCTTTTACTTTTCCATGATCATGATAATCTTTAATCAAAAATAAACTAACGGTATTCTACAATATGCACATAGAAGACTAAAGATGATGATGTGTGATGTGAAATAATAAAGTTAGGTTGCTGGCTTTTAAAACTGCGGTGACAACAAACTGATACGCCACCCTGGCTTAAACCAGCATTATGTTTCAAACTTGGGAGAAGGTTAAGGAGGGTGGGGAACATGGTAGTATAGAGAGAAAGGATAATGGTGTGGGGTTTAGGAAAAACAATTATTGGTCATGTATTTAAATGTACCAGTATTTGCACTGCTGGTCCGGAAAGTGGTCACCCTATCCAGGCCCAGTGTACTCGTACTAAATTAGCAGAAAATAATGAAAATGAGAGCTACTTCCTTGTGACCTTGACTGTGACACCAACTGGACTGACATTTTATCACAATTATCATATGTCAGATCAGTGATTCATCTTACAGGCTTTATCAGCTGTTTGCCTGAATATTCAGACAGAAATGATAAGCTTACATTTTTGTTGTTTGTTTTTACATGAGTGCGCTGTTGCTTGTGTGATTGCTAGTTTCTGTGGGGAAATTGGTCTGGAAGCGACTTCAAGCCTAGTGTGTATTGTGTTTTTTAAAACTGTTAAGCATTTCCATGGTGGCAATTGTAGTATTATTAAAGTGGAGACGTGTGATGGCGTGTCGGTGACTGAGCGAGCTGATGATGAACAAGAGAGCATTATGTTTCTAGGGTAAACTTCCCGGATATTATTCGTAAGCATTGAAGAGTTCTGGTCACATTCGGCTTGTCTGCTGAGTCATTATCCTACAACAATGTGAGTTGGCAGATTTCTTACACAGGTTTATGTTAACTCTGTAAGTAAAAAGATGCAGAAATGAAATGAGAGAAAAAAAAAATGTTGCCTTATCTTTGCATCAGGTGGTAGCCCCCAAATAGCCTCCTTGGAACCACCTGGCGTGTACCTTGAACATGGCCATATGAAAAAAAAAAAAAAAAAAAAAAAAAAGAAAAAAAAAAAGGAGAATCAACTTTCAGACGCAATGAAAATCTCAAAAACAATCTAAATGTGCCAGTCTGCAAATACTTAGGCAAGGCCTTAGCACATAAGTTTTTTTGAAATACTTCTTAAGCAAGGCCTTAGCACATTAGTTTTTTCAGGTGCCGCCTGTACACAATTTTTCTTCGACTCTTTTGAAGAAATAATGCCCACATGAAAATCTACAATCAGTTTTCAACTGTGCAGTTTACATGACACTTACAGTTACATACATAGGTTGAGTCTGTGAGTTCTTTGAAAAACACCTGTTTAGAGCTCTGTGATAGCCTGTAACAGCCTATCTGCAATTTTTGTTTGCATTAAAATGACACAGGCCGTTGAAGCATTTGCCAGCAACTTTTTACTGACATTTTTAAAAATACAGTATGGTCATGATAAGTACAGTTGGGAAAGAATGTGTTCAGTGTTGTGTAACTAAGTTTTTATTTTTTGGGAAAATCTGAATTTGAAGTACCTCCTGAAAAAAAAGTCAGTTTTTCATGATGATAAATCAGTTAGAAACACAGCAATTCTTGGAATCACCTCCAAGTGAAAGAAAAAAAAAAAACAAGAGAGTCTCTCTATCTGTAGACACCATCACCTGGTCAGACTGATGATGATATTACAGGCAGTCTGTGCATAGTTAATGGAAGGACAGTGTAGACACCATCACCTGGTCAGACTGATGATTATTACTGGTGCATAGTTAATGAAGGACAGTGAAGACACCATCACCTGGTCAGACTGATGATTATTACAGGCAGTCTGTGCATAGTTAATGGAAGGACAGTGTAGACACCATCACCTGGTCAGACTGATGATTATTACAGGCAGTCTGTGCATAGTTAATGGAAGGACAGTGAGGCTACTGCCCTGATAGTTGTCTCCCTTCCGGCATGTCGGACACAACTCAGATTTTATTCTTCAAAATCAGTATTCAAATAGGATGGACAGCTGCCAGATTTTGCTGGGAATTCCTCTCCTATTTATTCATGCCTGTTGTTACGGCAAAGGGTACTGTTGTTACAAATGTGATTTTTATGTTAATTTTTTTTTCCAAACCCACCCCTTTATCAGTGCATGTGTGTGTCTATGTTGAGTTTGAGGAGGAGGGAAGGGGTGGGGGGGGGGGGGGCTGGGTGCCAAGAGGGAGGTGCAGTGGGGTGTGAGAGGAGGGGGAGAGACATAGGGAAATGCACTGTCAGTGCCACACACAACACATGCACACACACAATACACACACACACACACACACACACACACACACACACACACACACACACACACACACACACACACACACATCTGAATGAAATGAAGATGTCTTTGCATCTTTTTGATCATCTGCTCAACAGAAAATCATGCATAAATTGACAGTCTCTGAGAGATGCAAAATGTTATTGGGAAACCATACATAGAACAACATGTTAATGATTCAACACCCATCTTGTACCGAATTTGATGAGAGAAGTTATTGCTCATTCATTTTCATTT
>JADBJO010037064.1:7500-10165 GCA_016801955.1 Conus betulinus | reverse complement strand
ATCCATTATGCCCCCCCTCCCTCCCCCCCCAACCCCCCAACCCCGGGCCCCCTCAGCCTCTCCCTGGCAACGTGCAGTGCAACGCCCCAAACACTATCCGTTCCTGACGACTGGCAGAGCACCTTCTATTTCTGGCACCCAGGTCCCTCTTGCATCAGGCGTTCAGACACACACAAACACACACACACACACACACACACCACACACACACACACACACACACACACACAACACACACACGCACACACACACGCACACACCAGGAGAAAACAAGCAGACACGCAGTCAGACGGGAAGACACGGTCAGCGCTGTATCCAAGCTATTGAGTTCCCCATCACAGGATCAGTGTGTGTCTTTCCAACGTGGTAGACGAATGCGTGGGAATTGCTGTCTGATAGGGATTATGTTTTGTAGCTGCTGCTGCGTTGGTGTTTTCAGAGGAACTTCTTGTCCAGTTCTACTGATCATCTTCCCTTCAAAAACGTGATGGACAGAAACGATTTCCAGATTCTACGTGTGGGTGTTTCTTTGTTTTATTGTTCTTTTCTTTTTTTTATCTTTTTTTTTTAAAGAACACTTATATGTACAGAAACTCAAGAAAGCAATTTCGACTGTTTCTGTCTCTGTTTCTGATGACTGTTGTCTCTTCATAAATGGGAAACCTACAAAGCCTGCCCCTTGTGATCCGCCCCTATTTTCCTCAAAATATGTTCGTTCCATTCTCTCTCTCTCTCACTCTCCCCTTTCATTCTCTGTCTGTCTGTCTTACTCTCTCTTTATCTGTCTCTGTTTCTGTCTCTCTATGTCTGTCTGGCTGTCTGTCTGTCTTACTCTTTCTGTCTCTGTTTTCGGTCTGTCTCTCTGTCCTTCATGTCGTCTGTCTCTCTCTCTCTCTCTCGTCTCTGGCTGGGCTCTTTAGTGTTTGTCTTCAAATTTGTGTAAGTTCGGCGCACTGGGAATCATGGTATTTGTTGTGTAGATTGTCTGTTTGCATCGCTGTTGGACTCTACTGATCTGTTCTATCTTCTTTCCTGTCTTTAATTTAAATTAAGATTTCTACAAATTTTTCCATTTTTGATATTCACAATTTTTCTTTCTGTCTTAAGTGTCAATGTTGTTTATGCAATCCGCCGATTTGGAAATGATACAATGTTCTCGAGAATATTCAAAACAAAGGATGACAGACTGTTTTTCCAGCAGACATCTGAATCCAAGATCAAGGATAGTGAGAGATTTGAATTCTATTGTTCTTTTCAAATTACCTCCACACCGTGAACAATAGTTATCAGTAATTAACCATTAACAAATTTAGACCAGCATTCACCGGATTCAGATCAGGCATAAACGATTTGAAGATAAATAGACGCTGCAGGAAAAATGATTCTGGGGATATGCAGTGCCATTTTGTAAAGAAAAGTGAAAATGAGCTACATTTTTTTTCTTTCGATGGGAAGCGTACGCATACTTTTATATATATATATATATATATATATATATATATATATATATATAGAGAGAGAGAGAGAGAGAGGGATGAGGAGAGAGAGAGAGAGAGAGAGAATACAAACTAAAATGCCTAATAAAATTCTTAAAGTGCTCAACCCCCTCCATTCTCCAACCCGCAGTTCTACTTAAAAAGATTAATAGAGCAAACTGAAAAATTCGTACGAAACATGAGATGGAAGCGTTTTTCTTCCTGAACCGAAATGCAAAAAAAGAGAGAAAACAAAAAACACATATGGCTTCAAATCATGGCGATCTCCACCGGCCATAGATGAAATGAAATCTTTTGAGGATAAAATGAAAAGAATGATAGCCAACATAGAATTCAAAAATCAAACAACGATTTCCAAACATCATTAAAAAATGAAATAAAACAAATACAAAATGACAAAAAAAATATTCGTGAAGGCTGACAAAAACCAGTAATTACTACAAAATGGAACCAAACGAGTACTCACAAACTTCTCTTGATAAAAAACATTCAGAACAAAAAAGCTACAAAAACAACTGATAAAAAAAAACCATACACAACAACAACATCCGAAAAAAAGAAAAGAAAACTCGTACACCACATGGATCTAGGTGACAGGGGTGGAAAACAACAGCAATAAAAGAAGCCTTCATAACCCTTAAAGACCCATAAACCCAATTTCCACAACAACCCAACATGTAGACTAATAAACCCATCTAAATCTGAACTGGGCAAAAATAAGTAAGAAAAATCTTAGAAAAAGCCATAAAAAAACATAAAATCAAAACACTGAATACAACCTCTGGAAGAACACATATGAAGTTATCCAATGGTTCAAAAAATCTTAACAAACAGAAGAACACAGTATTCATCACATTCGACATAGTAGACTTCTACCCATCCATAGATGAAGAGCTACTCACTAAAAGCTCTGAAATTTTGCTAATAAACACACAGACATAACAGGGGTCAGAAAAATGGAAATCATTCTCCACACCAAGAAAACTTTACTACACAGCAGAAAATGAAAATGGGGATCAAGAAAACGAATAAAAACTCAACATTTGATGTGACCATGGGATCGTGCGACGGTGCCGAAACATGCGAACTGGTCGGACTGTTTATGCTATATCCAACATCCAAAAACAACTCGGAAAGCAAGTCGGACTGTACAGAGACGACGGCCTCGC
>JADBJO010037063.1:0-10165 GCA_016801955.1 Conus betulinus | reverse complement strand
TTGTGCGTGTGGGCGCGCGGTATTTGTGTATGTGTGTGTGTTGTGTTTGGGTGTCTGTTTGGTGTGTGGTGTGTGGTGTGTTTGTTTGTGTGATTAGGTTGTTTTTTACCATAAGACTAATGAGGACAGAAAAAAAAAGAGTTGGGTTATTGGCAGTTTCTTTCTCGTCCTTTTGTTTCTTCTTCTTCTTCTTTCTTCTTCGTCTTCTTCTTCTTCTTCATCATCATCAATCATCATCAATTCATCATCATCATCAACTTCAATCATCATCATCAGCAGCAGCAGCAGCAGCAGCAGCATCAGCAGCAGCAGCAGCAGCAAGCAGGTCTTCGTCTCTCCTTATCGTCTTCTTTCTTCTTTTCTTTCTCTTCTTCTTCTTCTTCTTCATCATCATCATCATCATCATAACATCATCACCATCATCATCATCATCATTCCATCTTCTTTCTTCTTCTCTTTCTCTCATCATCATCATCATCATCATCATCATCATCACCATCTTCTTCTTCTTTCTTCTTCTTCCTGAAAACATTCCCACTGACCGCTCCATCTACATTGCTGACAGCCTTGGTCCTGGCTCTTAAAATGGTCTGTAAATCCAAACATAAAGATTTCCTCCTTTTGTCAGACTCCCTTTCTGCTTTGGAAGCCATTGCGGGGGGCGTGACCTCAACCACCCTCACCTGCTGAAAAGTTTTGAATTGTACAACCTCTCTGAAATCAAGGGTACAACGCAGTTTTTTGCTTGGGTTCCCAGCCATGTGGGCATTCGAGCCAACGAGGGGGGGGGGGGGGGGGGGGGGGGGGGGGGGGGGGGGGGGGGGGGGGGGGGTGTTGTGATCAAATTGCAAAGAGTGCCACAAAGGAAAAGCTGAGCAGATTGTGTATCCCTCACACTGATCTGAAACCCAAAACCCAGGCTTATGTCAAAGACCTTGGCAAGAGGAATGGAACTTGAAGACGGATAAGAAAATTGTTCAAGATCCGTCCAAACCTGAAATAGTTTTACCATGTTCCCAAGGTGGCCATAAAGACGAAACAGTCTTGTGCCGTTAGCATACAGGCCACTCGTTTTACCCCCATTCTTATCTTTTGAAAGATGAAGAAGCTCCGTGGTGCATTCCATGTCATGTACCAGTCACAGTGAAACATGTTCTTTTAGAGTGTTGGGACTTGCATGATGTGAGACATAAACACTTTACAGCAGACTCCATGAAAATTTTGTTCAGGGATGTCCCACCTGATGTGATCTTTGAACTTCTCTAAGATAAAACTTTTTTCTTTTTCATCTGATTTACGATTTTACAGAAGTCAGATTTTTAACGGAACGAACTTGCTGGTGTGTTTTTTAGAAGGTGTATATAAAGAGATGTGTGAAAGGTCTTTTTGTTGTGACTTGTGAGTTAACTTCAGCGGGTGGCAGCCCTGATATGGCCCTTTGCGGTCGGCTGGCTGTAAGCAACATTACTTTACCTTACCTTCTTCTTCTTCTTCTTCTTCTTCTTCACTAAACAGCGCGGATCTTTCTTTCTCCTATGATCTTCAATCTTCTGTGTCTTGTACAATTTCTAAGAATTATCTAATAATCTCACCTATTGCTCAGCTCGTTTTCTTCCCTCCTAACCCCTACCACCCCAACACCACCCCCCCCACCACACACACACACACACCCATCCCCCAACCACGCCCCCTGCCCCCCATCTCTTCCCCCACGTGGATTAGCCTCTGGACAAACTAAATTCATGAATGAAGAGAAGTGAAGTGATCACAGTATAGTGCTTCACTAATCCCTTCACGAACGATGGGGAGGGTCTGGTTTTCCCACGCGGCTGTACCAATTCCTAGTGTTTCAGCCCACACTCGTCTTCAGTGCAACAGGCCAGAGTGCACCCCCTACCCCAGACTATACCCCAGTATGAAATGGCCTTGGTCATTGTATATCGGGTTTTAATCAAAGCGGCCTTCTCTGTTTTTATACGCGGGAGGGGATGGGGGGGGTGGGGTGGGGGTGGGGGTGTGGGGTTGAGGGGTGTGGAGGGGCTCTGGGATGGAAAAAAAAACAAAGGATGTGTGTGTGTGTGTGTGTGTGTGTGCGTGTGTGGGTGTGTGTGTTGTGTGTGTGTGTGGTGTGTGTGTGTGTGTGTGTGTGTGTGTGTGGTAAAAATGGCCATGGCTGCTTCATACTCTCTCGTCCAGACTGTATACTCTCGCTGACTGCTGTCCTTGATTCGTATCCAGCCATCTTCTCTTTGACTCACTTTCCACACAGCAATCTACCTGGAAACACGTTCAGACCATTGGAAACATGGGTTTGCATTTTTTTTTTTATCACAGTCCAGACTACCCACGAGGGGTCTTATCAAGATTGTCACTGCACGGGAAATTTCCAGCCTGAAAAACAACAACACATGGACAACACAACAACAACAACAACAACAACAACCAAACAACAACAACACACCACACACACATATACACACACACACACACACACACGCACACGCCCGCCCGCACGTATGCATGCACGCACGCACGCACGTTGAACACACCACACACACACACACACACACACACACACACACACACACACAACCATCTATATACACCAAACTCTCTCTCTCTCTCTCTCTCTCTCTCTCTCTCTCTCTCTCTCTCTCTCCTCTCTCTCTCTCTCTCTCTCTCTGTGGTGTGTGCTGTCGCGCGCGCGCGAGCGGACCTGGGGTACCTACTTGCGATCCGAATCCCCTGTCCAGCGAAGGTCCTATAACACCAGTATATCCGGATCATGTAACAGTCCAGCTCCAAAGCCCACTCTGGAAATTCAGACAACTTGAACAAAATGAAAAGTGTATGAAATGACCCAGAGCGGAACGACAGACGGCTGTTCTGTATGAAAGGTGTATGAAATGACCCAGAGCGGAACCGACAGACGGCTGTGGATGTTCTGTATGAAAGGTGTATGGAATGACCCCAGAGCGGAACGACAGACGGACGTTCTGTATATGAAAGGTGTATGAAATGACCCAGAGCGGAACAACACAGACGGCTGCTGTTCTGTATGAAAGGTGTAATGAAATGACCCAAGAGCGGAAACAACAGACGGCTGGTTCTGTATGAAAGGAGTATGAAATGACCCAGAGCGGAACCAACAGACGGCTGTTCTGTATGAAAGGTGTATGGAATGACCCCACTGCGGAACGACAGACGGCTGTTCTGTATGAAAGGTTGTATGGAATGACCCACAGCGGACAACGACAGACGGCTGTTCTGTATGAAAAGTGTATGGAATGACCCAGAGCGGAACGACAGACGGCTGTGTTCTGTATGAAAGGTGTATGGAATGACCCAGAGCGAACAACAGACGGCTGTTCTGTATGAAAGGTGTATGGAATGACCCAGAGCAGAAGAACAGAAGGCTGATCTGTATGAAAGGTGTATGAATTGACCCACAGCGGAAGAACAGAACGGCTGACTGGCTGTTCTGAAATGACCCATGTATGAAAGGTGTATGAAATGACCCACCAGCGGAAGAACAGACGGCTGTTCTGTATGAAAGGTGTATGAAATGACCCACAGCGGAAGAACAGACGGCTGTGTCTGTATGAAAGGTGTATGAAATGACCCAGAGTGGAAGAACAGACCGCTGTTCTGTATGAAAGGTGTATGAAATGACCCAGAGCGGAATAACAGACGGCTGTCTGTATGAAAAGGTGTATAAAATGACCCAGAGCGGAACAAACAGACGGCTGTTCTGTATGAAAGGTGTATAAAATGACCCAGAGCGGAAGAACAGAAGGCTGTTCTGTATGAAAGAAGCATGAAATGACCCAGAGCGGAACAACAGACGGCTTGTTCTGTATGAAAGGTGTATGAAATGACCCAGAGGGAATACCAGAAGGCTGTTCTGTATGAAAAGGTGTATGAAATGACCAGAGCGGAACAACAGACGGCTGTTCTGTATGAAAGGTGTATGAAATGACCCAGAGCGGAACGACAGACGGCTGTTCTGTATGAAAAGGTGTATGAAATGACCAGAGCGGAATACCAGAAGGGCTGTTCTGTAGGAAGGATGGTGTGTATGAAATGACCCAGAGCGGAAACGACAGACGGCTGTTCTGTATAAAAGGTGTATGAAATGACCCAGAGCGGACGACGACAGACGGCTGTTCTGTATGAAAGGTGTATGAAATGACCCAGAGCGGAAGAAACAGAAGGCTGTCTGTATGAAAGGTGTATGAAAATGACCCAGAGCGGAATACCAGAAGGCTGTTCTGTATGAAAGGTGTATAAAATGACCCAGAGCGGAACGACCAGAAGGCTGTTTGTATGAAAGGTGTATGAAATGACCCAGAGCGGAACACAGAAGGCTGTTCTGTATGAAAGGTGTATGAAATGACCCAGAGTGGAAACAACAGATGGCTGTTCTGTATGGAAGGTGTTATAAAATGACCCCAGAGCGGAATAATAGAAGGCTGTTCTGTATGAAAGGTGTATAAAATGACCCAGAGCGGAACAACAGAAGGCTGTTCTGTATGAAAGGTGTATAAAATGACCCAGAGCGGAACGACAGACGGCTGTTTTGTATGAAAGGTGTTGTATAAAATGACCCAGAGCGGAATAATGACAATACAGACGGCTGTTCTGTATGAAATGACCCAGAGCGGCTGTTCTGTTCTGTATGAAAGGTTGTATAAAATGAATGAAACAGAGCGGAATAACAGACGGCTGTTTCTGCGCATGTCAGGGGGATGGATGCATAAAAGTTAGGCCAAGATCATTTCATCCCGGGTATGTTCTGGGCGGTGTATATTCTTACATAGTACACCGGCAAAGCGACGAGGGAAATCTTCGAATGGAACAACTCTTTCCCTTCTTTTTCGTCTCCTTCTTCTCTCTCTTCTTGTCTCTAACCCCCACCCCCACCCCCCACATGCTCTCCCCCATTCTCCCCCCCGCCCCGCTCTCGCTCCCCACCACTAATATTCGCCCCCTCCCCCCACACCCCCCCACGCACAAACAAAACGCCTGGCGACTTTAGACGGTCTGCAAAAACTGGAGGCAAACATGACAGGCGGGGTTTGTACCGTTTGTGCTGGTTTCCTGTAGGTATATTCGCTCCCCTCGATAGAGAGAAAAAAAAAAAAAGTGTCGACCCTACGCGGAGATCGCCACTGTTGTCGCCAGGGTTGTGAGTTATGGGAATACTTTTTCCATGCTATTGTCATCTACATGCATCAAAATCCTATAAACTGTGTGCGTTAAAGAAAATGAAAACAGTAGCCGTCATTAAGGAAACGTATGCTTGTTTTCACAACGGAGTGACTTAGCGCAGAAAATGAAAACAAAATTTGGAAAGAGAGGGGGTTTAGTTACCGTCAAGGACATAGACAAGTACAGGACAAGACATAAAAAAATATTTATCGATGATGTTCTCCCTTTAGAAGCACTCGTTTTGTTCTGAAGTTTTTGGCCTGTTGTTGTGTTCGTTCGTCATGTCTTTAGATGGATTCCCCCGTCTCCTCGACAAAAGGTGGCAGTATGTCGCAGGTCCTCCAGTCCTCCGTAGAGCTTCCGGGCCACTGGTATTGGGGTCGGGCCAGGTTTTGCTGCTCTGTGTTGCCGATGCGGAGTTTAGAGAATAGGTGGTGTTTCAGGCGGTTGTGGCCTGTCCTGAGCCTGAAGATGACTACCTGCTCTCGTCGAGTCAGCAGGTAGTACGGGTCTGCTCTGTTGTGGCGTGGATGCTGCTGCTTTCCACTTGTTCTGCAGCTTGGCCTTGATGATGGTCCTGGATTCGGGTAGCTGGTAGATCTGTCCATCTGCTCCTTTCGTAGTGCCCTCCTTTGCCAGGGAGTCAGCAGTCTCATTGCCGAGCACGTTGCAGTGGGAGGGAAATCCACTGCAGGGTGACTGTGTGACTTGTGCAGAGGGAGGCGAGAGATGAGGACAGATCGTTGAGCTCTGGATCTCTGTTGGACTGAAGGGCCTGCAAGATGGACAGGGCGTCGGGTCAGGAAGACACAACGTTGTGGCTGGCGTAGGGGCTGACCTCGATGTGGGCTGCTGCTGTTTTCAGGGCTTCTGCTTCAGCTCTGTTAGTTTTATCGCGCGGATTATAGACGTATACAAGACTGCTTTGCCTCGATGCGCGGATGGACGAAAGACGAGATGTAATAACTCATAATTAATTCTGTTTTCATAGCTCATGGCTAATTACGATCATGATTTTTCTTTCTTTCTTTTGACTCATACTCTGATGCCTCCTCAACGTCAAATTATTGAAACAATATTCACTGGAAAACAGTTTTTTTGATGTCATGATTACTCCTTATCTTAAATTGATAGTTACTGTTTTCATTCGAAAACATTTATCACTTTTGTCTTGTTGATCACAGAAAAAACAATAACTATGACTTTTTGACGCCTTTGGGGTCCCATACTGCCCTTTAGCTGTGAAACTGTTGCCTGATCGTGTGTGTGTGTGTTTGTGTGTGTGGTCCCAGGGTCGATACCTTTGCAGAATGTTCACTTCCGATGCGGACCTCGTCGGCACGGCTAGCGCCACCTATAAGGGACGTTGTCGTCTGCTTAAGGTCTCATTGTTGTCGCCCTTTAGCCTGTTTTGCAACCTATTTTTATTGAGCCGGGTGTGTGTGGTTAAAGGTACAGGATTGATGTTGGCACCCATTGTTAGCAACCGTGTCAAAACGTCCATAGTTTCTCTCATTCTGGTTTCACGAAAAAGTCTTGCTGGACACTTTTTGTGCTTGCGCTTCATTTTGTCTCCACCACCCCATTCTTTACGGTTTTTTTTTTGTTGTTTTTTTTTTGTTTTTGTCTTTTTTTTTTAAAATCTTTTTTGCTCATATTTTTATCGTTTTTTTCCTTTTAAAAAATGTTTCCCTTTTTTTTCTTGGGTACAGACGGTCTTTGTTCTTCCAGTGGAGACTTCATCCTTTTGTTTCCTCACTTTCTAATTTTTTTTTTTTTTGGTCTTCAAAGCCTCACACCCATGCATTGTCTGTGTTACATTACCGATGGACATTCGCTAGCTGTTTGAGGTTTTTTTTTTCCGAGAGTTTAATACATGGCGTCTGGCTTTGTGTCATGTTCTAATGTTGGGTGCGCTGTCGCCTTCGCTCTGTTGCATTTTAGCACTCACAATCCGAAAGGGACAATTGAACAAAAGAGCGTTGGCGGTAGTACTTATAAAATGGAAAAGAAAAAAAGGGGTGGGGTGGGGGTGGGGTTTTGCATCTGTATATAACTATGTATAGCAGGTATATGTCGGCATTTTCTGGTGTTTTCTGATTTCCTTTGCGTTTCTGTTTCTTTTTATTCCGCCCCCCCCCCCCCCCCCCCCCCCCCCCCCCCCCCCCCCCCCCATCTCCACCCCCCCCCCCCCCCCCCCCCGCCCCCCCCCCCCCCCCCCCCCCCCCCCACACACACACACACCCCCACAACCCACACCCCCCCCACACACTTCCAACCTCCCCCCCCCCCCCCCCCCCCCCCCCCCCCCCCCCACACAACACACCTTCTCTCTTATGCAGAGCCACCTTCCGTGTCTTCTCAGTAGCGTTATCATTCCAAGTATAATTGTCATCATTATTCTTTTCATGATGGGATGATGATGATGGTGATGACGACGATGATGATGATGATGATGGTGATGAATCATTATCGTCATAAACATTATAATCAGCACCACCTACATTATTATCATTATCATTATTTCTATTATTATTATTATTATTGTTGTTGCTATCATTATAATATTATCATCATCATCAGCAGCAGCAGCAGCATTATCATTATTATATCATTATTACTATCCATTATCATTGTTGTTGTTGTTGTTATTGTTGTTGAAGTTGTTGCTGAGAATATTTATACGCCTGATCAATTGAATGCCAAAGGTATTGACAACAACCAAGAACACACATCAAGTTTACATGCTAAATGCACAACACGCACCTTGCAGTGGCAAGAACACACACATCAAGTTACATGCTCAATGCACAACACGCACCTTGCAGTGGCGAGAGAACACACATCAAGTTACATGCTCAATGCACAACACGCACCTTGCAGTGGCAAGAACACACACATCAAGTTACATGCTCAATGCACAACACGCACCTTGCAGTGGCAAGAACACACATCAAGTTACATGCTCAATGCACAACACGCACCTTGCAGTCACAAGCTTGTTCCACATCCATAAATAGCACCGGCCAGCTTCATCCTCTCGTCCCCCCCCCCCCCCCCCCCCCCCCCCCCCCCTCCCCACCTCCACCCCATCAGGCCTCTCTCCAACCAAAATTATCACTACCTCATGAAATAAACACAAGCTGCCATTCAAATATAACACTCTTGAAAACAGCTCCAACAAAAGTATTTGGATATATCAATCAGTAGAGAGGAACAAAAAAAGTTTTCAAGTCAGTCTCTCAGTTGATGTGGAAGATTGTTCCAGATTAAAGGGGACAGAGAGAGGCAGTCTCTCAGTTGATGTGGAAGATTGTTCCAGATTAAAGGGGACAGAGAGGCGAAGAACTGTGACCAAATGTTTAGGCACGACACAAAAGGGAAAATGTTTTGGTACGACAAAAGGGAAATGTTTTGGTACGACAAAGTGGGAAAATGTTTTGGTACGACAAAAGGGAAAATGTTTTTGGGACGACAAAAGGGAAAATGTTTTGGTACGACAAAAGGGAAAATGTTTTGGACGACAAAAAGGGAATATGTTTTGGTACGACAAAGTGGGAAAAATGTTTTGGAACGACAAAAGGGAAAATGTTTTGGTACGACAAAAGGAAAAATGTTTTGGTACGACAAAGTGGGAAAATGTTTTGGTACGACAAAAGGGGAAAAATGTTTTGGTACGACAAAAGTGGGAAAATGTTTTGGTACGACAAAAGGGAAAATGTTTTTGGTACGACAAAAAAGGGAATATGTTTTGGTACGACAAAAGGGAAAATGTTTGGGTACGACAAAGTGGGGGAAATGTTTTGGTACGACAAAAGGGAAAATGTTTTGGGACGACAAAAGGGAAAATGTTTTGGGTACGACAAAAGGGAAAATGTTTTGGTACGACAAAAGGGAAAATGTTTTTGGACGACAAAAGGGGAATATGTTTTGGTACGACAAAGTGGGAAAATGTTTTGGAACGACAAAAGGGAAAATGTTTTTGGTACGACAAAAGGAAAAAAATTTTTTGGTACGACAAAGTGGGAAAATGTTTTGGTACGACAAAAGGGAAAATATTTTGGTACGACAAAAGGGAAAATGTTTTTTTAGTACGACAAAAAAGGGAAAATGTTTTGGTACGACAAAAAGGGAAAATGTTTTGGTACGACAAAGTGGGAAAATGTTTTGGTACGACAAAAGGGAAAATGTTTTGGTACGACAAAAGGGAAAATCTTTTGGTACGACAAAGTGGGAAAAATGTTTTTGGTACGACAAAAGGGAAAATGGAAGAGACGATCAAAAAACAACGGACTTTAAGTGACGGCAGCAAATCAGTCACATACGGGAGACAGGAGGGCTCATAAGATTGACAGCAGAGCGATTGAAGTTTGTAGCAGATCCTTTGCTCAACAGGGAGCCACTGAGGACAACGCCATGATGGGGTTAAGTAAGGTCAAATGTGGATGAGCGAAAGATGAGACGAGCAGCGTGATTTGGGATCTGAAATTTTCTTGATGAGCGCAAACACACAACAACAACAACAAAAAAAATCCAAATCCCCGAGCGACATCGGCGACATGTTGTTGAAAAGGAGTTTGATCCAGTGTCACATCAAAGTCACAACCGAAGAAAGAAAGAGTGATCAATGGGTCAATGAGATCGACAGTGTGGGGAGCGATCGGCGCGAACATCAACACGCTGATCAGGCAATGGTCACCAAGGGGTGGAAGTATTCCTGATACTACTCGTGTAGAAAGACTGGTGTTGAGAAATGGGGATTCGTGAAATGAGGGTAATTGACTAATGGGATTCGTGAAATGAGGTGATTATCTGATGTAGATAATTTTATCTTCATTTTCTTTATTTTTTTAATTAATTAATTAATTTATTTATTCTATTTTATTTTTTGGGAGGGGGGGGGGGGGGGGTTGTGAAAACGTGGGAAGCATTCATCCTGGAACACCTGACCATT
>JADBJO010037062.1:0-10165 GCA_016801955.1 Conus betulinus | reverse complement strand
TTTCGATTTTTCCTGTTACTGTTTCAGTGATCACAAGCATTTTCTGTGATCAGATTCTACAGGTTTCTTTACAAAACCTCACATGTTAAAGACATTACCGATGTAACAGTATGTATTTCAAGCACAATTTCCATTGTACGATCAGTTAACTGTGTAACCCAACACTTTTAAACAAAAAAATTTGGCACCAAAATATCTTTAATGCAAGAGTCAGGCAGACAAGACTTGACAATGCTTAGGGAGCGGGTTCAGTTACTTACCTTTCAGTGTATGTAAAAGAAAAAAAAAAAGTAAACCCTTAGATGCAACTAACAGAATGACGAATGCCATGACAAAGACAGTACAATGGTCCAGGGCAGCACAGCTTTAAACCTCCAATGTTAATCGCTCCCTCAGTACTCATGGAAACACCTGACAGCTGGGGATAATGACAATATCATCGGCATGTAGTTACTAGTAGTATGGCAATAACAACAGACCATAGGCAGTGTATGCCACAGTGTACACTGAACTGTCTTAACACAACAACGTGTATGCAATGGCAGAGTGTACACAGAACGATTCTTCATATATCAGTGTGTATCCAATCTCTCTCACATCTATCAAATATCATCAAATAAACCTAACAATAATTTCTTTTAAAATATCACCACCTAAAAATGCGAGAAGACGTGAAATGTAAATTGTCCTACTGCCCAAATCTGTTAAAATGCTCAATAACATGATGAACACCCTGTTAAATATAATCTGACTTGCTCACCTGTTCAGCTGCACCTTTTTTTTTTTTCCCTTTTCTTTAATTGATTAGTCAAACACAATTATCAACACCCATAAAAATCAAATAAGTAACTGGACAGTGTGGTGACCATCCAAAAGCTAACAACAGACCAATCCACTCATGACATGTCTTGACCTGAAAGGTTGACATGTTTACATGCTTGTGTGATGCTGTGTGTTAGCACTGCTGATTTCAAGCTGAGAGGGTCATGGGTTTGGGTCCCTACAGAGGCACCGACTTTTGGGGAATTAGTTCGCCCCAACTGGTTCCAACCTAGAGGAATTAATTCATCCACTGTATGGATGAATCTCGGATAGTGCTGCTCAGATTTCCTTTTCTCCATGCCCAAGCCTGTGGTGGCATCAAGTCATCAGCATCGTTAATTCAGTGGGATCGTCTATGGACAGATGTGGTGGCATCAAGTCATCAGCATCGTTAATTCAGCGGGATTGTCTATGGACAGATGTGGTGGCATCATGTCAAAGTCATCAGCATCGTCAATTCAGCGGGATTGTCTATGGACAGATGTGGTGGCATCATGTCAAAGTCATCAGCATCGTCAATTCAGGGGGATCATCTATGGACAGATGTGGTGGCATCAAGTCATCAGCATTGTCAATTAAGGGGAAATCATCTATGGACAGATGTGGTGGCATCCTCAAAAGGGGAATGCTCACATCATGTTGGCTTTGCAACCAGTGATGATTGTCCATCAGAGGGAGACTTAGTGGGTAGTGCACTGTGAATGCTGGATCAGACCAGGCAATCCACCAAAGTAACTCAGCAGCATGGCAAAGTCTTCTTTAGAGGACTGCCTGGTAAGAACCAGGGACTGACGTTCCCTGTGGGCTGCTGGTGTTGGCGCACTGACAGCCCAGGGGGAAGCTGCTGGTATGGAGAACGGGAAGAACAGCAACAACAATGTGGTGGTCTTTCCAGCCCTCTCTAGTCTTGGATAGGTTTGCCAGCGTGTCACAAACTGCCTCTATGCGCTGTGGCATGCGGTGCATGAATAAGACATTCTGGAAAGCAAGGGCAGAGAACACAACCATAACTCTTACCGAATACCACCCATTCAAACCGACAGCAGCACACAAAACGCGGTCTGACGTCGATTCCAAATACACTTTATATAAAATCACAGTCCATCCTTACACTCATTCACTTTGTCAAACCTTGCTTGACCACACTGATGCAAACACACCCGTTGCCCCCCCCAAAATGGCCTCAGACTAATCATCACGACCTGGAGACATGGGAGGCAAAAGTATCCCAAAGGAGTGACAAAGGAATGTTATACTTAGGTTTTACCCTCAAAAATGCTGCCGATCTTAGAAAAGGAAATGTTACATACATCAGCCAAACCTGTACGCCATATGCGCAGAGAAGTTTCACTGCTGCACCCTTCAAATCAGCTTACACACAAAACGATAAACAAACTCCTCCACAATAAAGTGAGATGTTCTCAAAATAGTTGAACAAAAACCCCTTAATTTTTGTTGTAAACCGCCAAATGTGCAGACCAGGTGAAAGAAGAAACTTTCCTAGTAAGCAAGAAATGCTTTGTATCATTGGAGATTTCCTTTGATTTTCGTAAACACCCCCTCTTGAGAGGAGTCAACTATGAACCAAGTTTCAATATGGTGGAAAAGATCTGACTTTTTTTCTTAACTATTAAGCAAATGATCATTGACTAGTAGTACTCACAATAACCAATCGAAGCAACATAATGCAATCCACCTTTCACTCGAATAATTTCTCATTTTGTAACTGTAGGCCTGTTAAACACTGATGGTGCATGAAATGGGATAGTAACGGCTTGATCTACTGCTAATTAATTGAGGAAAGTTGTTAAGACAGCATGGTTCTGTACTTCGACGAATTGCTTCCCATGATACACGGACACTGGCCGTGAGTGCACCTGCAGCTCAGGCAAGGAATTTCCCAGAGGAACACTGGTATGCTGGACCTTCACTCGCGGCTTCTGTGTGGTGAGCTGTTCTTAGCATTAAGCACAACTGTCAGGGCAGCAGACCTTGTCTCTGTCAAGACCACATGACGGGCGCTCAGGCATTGCTTACCTGGTTGTTCTAATAGTCGAGCAGAGATGCAAACAGAAAAGCCCAAAACGGGCATGTACGATTGCAGTCTTCGTTTCAAAATGAGAAACACTGTGGACCCCATGAAGAACCCATCTGAATTGGCTATTGGCTTGCTCCTAGATTCCCAATGTCTGTGGACGCTGCTTATAATTATTTTTGGCTTCTCGGCTTACGCCTCGAGTAACCTGCCTAGGATGTTGGAGCCCAGAGGCTGGTGATCACTTCTACAGCCAGATGTGGATCCTGCATTCTTTGAAAATCTCATTTTGAGGGCTAGCTGAGAGTGGTACTGCTCAGAGAAAAGGTTGCCCCGTGTCCCATCCCACCCTCGTTGCCCAATGACTATGATATGAGCTTCATGTACTCGACTGCCTTGAGGAGCCTCCTCTTCGTGCACTCGCGCCTTCGCATGTGGTTTTTTCTAATTACGTTCCACTGTCTCAGAAAGCCAGACAAACGTCAGGTTCTTTTCCAAGCCGGAACGAGCAACAGCCTCTTCAAGTCAAGGCACAAGTAGTTTTTTTTTTTTTTACAATCGGAAGCACGCATTTCTTTCGTAGTGAAGACACCAAGCGGAAGGATATGTATGACCTACGAAATCGGCCCTCAGAAACACGTTTGCTGGGATCACGAAGAAGTGTTTCATACATTTTTTAAGTGCATGTCTTTATAGACGGATCTGGGGGACTAGTAGAACAGGAAATTACTGAGACCCAGGGCAGGTATCCGATGTGACAAGGATGGGTCAGGAGGTCCGGTCTGTTAATGTTGAGGGCAGAGAGTGTTAAATTTGAAGATGGGATATATTGAGTAATGCACAGGATTATGGTTTTTGAAAGGCGAAGGGTGCTGATTTTGAGAAAGCGTTGTGTGATTTAGGGCAGGTGTATTTATTGGGGAACAGTGGATGCCTGATTTGAGAACACTGGATGTTTATTTGAGAAGGTTTGGTTGATGATTTGAAAACGAGGGGTGGTGATTTGAGGCCAGGATATGTTCATTTTAGGACTGGGACTGTACATTTGGGAAAAAGGAGATGTTGATTTGAAAAACAGGGGATGTGCATTTGAGAAAGAAGATGTTGATTTGAAAACAGGGAATTTGCATTTGGGGACAAGGATGGTGATATGCGGCCAGGGGATTTTGATTCAAAGACGGGAGATGTTGATTGTAGGAGAGGGATGTCATTTTGAAAAACCTTGTAATGTTGATGTTCAGACTCTGGCGATGTTGTGCTTAGGACAGAGAATGTCAGTTTAGCCAAGGGATAATGTGTTGGGGATAGGGGATATAGGGGATGGGAGAGGGAGACGAGGGGACATTAGTTTGAGGGCTAGAAGAGGCTAATAAGGAGGACAACTGATGTGTCATGCAGGTGCTGGAGAGAGCAGAACATGATGTGGGAGCAGGATTGATCTCCCTTGGACACTGATTCCTGAACAATAGTACACGTGTTGGTGCTATTCCCAGAACAGACCGGAGGTCAGTCCACACTCAACACACACACACACACACACACACACACACACACACACACACAGCGCACACACACAACACACAACACCACACAAACCACACACAACACACACCACACACACACACAAGAAATTAAGCATTAATTCCTTTGACCACTTTTTGGGCTTGAACAACAACAACGTTTGCTTACAAAACAAAACAAAAAATCAGGAATGAAAAACAACATGAGCGTTTTTAATTGGCAATTCAATTGATGAATAAGGAATATGTTAACAGTGAATGTATGTACATAATTCAGCGATGCTTGCTGATAGAACAATGAGACAGTGGCACAGGACCCATCACACCTCATTTGATTTGAAATATGTTGTCCTGTTCAGCTGAGAAAGAATGCAGTTTTGAATTAAAAACAGACTTCTGTTTTGATTACTTTCGTAGAATGAATTTTTTTTACATGGATCACAAAATTTGGACATTGGATTGAAATGAAACTTCTGCTCCATTTCCCAGTTACAACAAATTGCAGCTGTATTGAACAATACAATGCTTGCCATCTTTGATAGGTGGTTTTGGTCATTTCTACATCACAGACCGACGCAACGCACGCACACACAGCTTGAGCGGGCATACGCACACCCAAGCGACGGCACACACACTCTCACACTTTGCACGCTCTCACTCTTTCTCTTCCTCTCTCATACACGCACACGCACGTTTTCATGCACTTCACGCACATACACACACACTCATGCTTTTTGGCTTACTATCGTTCTCTTGCTTTGAGACATCAGAGCTTAAAATAATGGGATTGAAAGAATAACAATGATGATAATGATAACATGAACTCAGCTTGTCTTTACAGTATGTCATCACAGACCCTTGGACACTGTGGGGCTACTCCATGTGTGGGCGTTCCCTCTCTATGGACACCCTAGGTGTAGAGGCTTGCAACCCACATCATAACCAGGGGTAAGTACCAGACTGTGTGTCACATAAGCTGCATTTACCATTCCCCTCAGGACCATGCAGACAATGTCTGACAGTGATGCATCAAACCGGGGACAAGGTCTGTTTGACAAAACAAGCAGCGTTTATGTGTGTGTCAGAAGTGTCAGTCATCAATGTGTACAGTGAACTAAATCATCAGATGCATACACATGAGCGTGAATGTGTTTGGTACATGTATGTGCACCTTGTCATTTTTTTTTCAGGTGCATGTGCGGTTTGTTATGCATGTGGAACATGTACAAGTGTTGGTGGCCTGTGCACAGTTTTGATGATTGCAGGGATGAAAGTGAAAAAACAACAACATTTCATTGAGAGATAGTAGAGATATAGAAATGATGTTGCTATGTCACACTGTGGCATGTTTATTACAAAAGGAGATAAGGTTGTCAGAGAGTCCCAGTTATAGTCGTTTGATTGATGTGCAGAGATTAAAGTAAATAACATTTGTGCTTGACTGTAATGTGTTGGTATCAGTGTGCACTGCCATGGGAGAAATAGTCAATGAAGCTGTGTTCCTATGCTATATTTGTGGGGTGGGGATAATGATGGTGTCAGTAATGGCCATGCTGATACGAGGCTGTGGTGGTTGTGTGGGCAGCGGAAGTTGACCGTGAACACTAAGGTTGAAGGTAGTGTGTGACACTGACACTAAGGTGAAGAATCTGCTGAGTCGTCACATGGAGACGCCCAACCTGCAGACCACTGGTGGTGATGGACAACGTCAGTGGGAGTGTAGGGACCATGGCAGTTCTTGCCGATGTCAAGCTTCTTCGATTCCTGAATTAGAGGTGCTGTTAGATGGACCCATCCATCTCTGTCTGTGTACTTGTCTGTGTAATGACACTCTGCTTGACTCATCCATGTCTTCTTGTCTGTTGTACCTCTGTGTCTGTGTAATGGCTCTCTGTTTGAACTCATCCATACCTGCCTGTGTACTCGGTCTGTGTCTGTGTCATGGCACTCTGTTTGACTCATCCATACCTGTCTGTGTACCTCTCTGTGTCTGTGTAATGGCACTCTGCTTGACCTCATCCATACCTGTCTGTGTACCTCTCTGTGTCTGTGTAATGTCACTCTGCTTGACTCGTCCATCTTTGTCTGTGTACCTCTCTGTGTCTGTGTAATGACATTCTGCATGACTCAATCCATGTCTTGTCTATCTATCTGCTGTCTGTGTAAACTGGCACTTTGCTTGACTCATCCATACCTGTCTGTGTACCTCTCTGTGTCTGTGTAATGGGCACTCAGCTTGACTCATCCATATCTGTCTGTGTACTCTATCTGTGTCTGTGGAAAGGCACTTTGCTTGACTCGTCCATACCATATCTGTGTACTCTCTGTGTCTGTGTAATGGCTGTTTGCTTGACTCATCCATATCTGTCTGTGTACCTCTCTGTGTAATGGCACTGTTTTGACTCATCTCCTGTATACCTGTCTGGATAACTTCTGCTGACTCTCTGTGTCTGTGTAAATGGCACTCTGCTTTTGACTCATCCATACTGTCCCTGTGTACCTCTGTGTCTGTTGTAATGGCACTTACTGCTTGACTCATCCATACTGTCTGTGTAACTCTGTGTCTGTTCTGTGTAATGTCACTCTGCTTGACTCATCCATACCTGTCTGTGTACCTCTCTGTGTACTGTGGTAATGTTCACTCTGCCTGACTCATGTCCTATACCTGTCTGTGTACCTCTCTGGGTCTGTGTGTAATGGTCACTCTGTTTGACTCATCCATACCGTTTGTGTGCCTGCTCTGTTGGTAATGGCACTCTGCCCATCACTTTGGTTGGTACATTTTGGTCGAGATCATCACCAAGCAGCAAAATCTAATTTTACTTTTTTTGGGTGGTGATCTATGGTGAATCTCTTGAAGGGATGTGGTGGAATGAAGAGATTTGAATGTACACCCCTGCTTTCTGCATTCTGTATTATGTTGTGTGAGTATATGTGAGAGTGTGTGTGTGTGTTGTGTAGCTGTGGAGTGTACACATTTGTGCACATGTTCAATAGTAAGTTACGTTGGAAAAGCCAGTGTGAAAAATAAAGTGCTTTAAATTGTGGCAATTGTCCCACATGATACGAAGGAAAGAATTGAAAAGTATTGTATTAGTTTATCAACATTTCTGTCTTAGTTAAATAATAAACCTGTGAAAGAATGTTGAATTTCTAATGGTTTTAGCCATAGGCAGGTTTCAGAAAACAAGTTGTTTGTTCCAAAACTGATCCCTACCCAGCGTTCGTTGCCTAAAGTGCAGCTTTGCCCTGACATGTTTATCTTTATTTTGTGGGGAGCTTTTGAGAATGTGGTAACATGTGACTGACAATTTAGGGTATGTAAGGTTTTGCCAGAGAAAATAGCTGCACACAGCTTTTGTTTCTTTTTCATGGTTGCAATCAATCTGTGCCAAAAGGTAGGGTCTGTGTTCTAATCATGTTTATAGTGAGAGAAGCTAATTGTTCTTCTTTTCAGCCTCTGGGGAGGCGGGATAGGGCAGATTATGGAGGGAGAAACTCGCGAGGGGCGGGGGGGGGGGGGGAGAATGAGGCATGAATTTTATTTTTTTTAACCTATAGTCAGATACAGTTACATTGGATCCCTGCCGGTTTTTCGGCATGCCCGGGTATTAGTCTCTCTCCATCACACCTATCTTGTGTTTATCCTCTAGCTCCCTATGCTATATATCTATTTGTTTGTTTGGCTTTGGGCTTGTCTACCTCATGTTGATTCATCAGGTTTTGTAAAATTCCTGCCATACAAAGTAGCTAACAACATGGTTATGGTAAATGTTTACATAACCTGGTTTTTAAAATGGAAGGTTGGTCGTTGAAACATAAATGGTGTTAAATCATACTACTGAATGTGAAGTTGAAATTGCTCTGAATTTGGGTACAGATGTTTTAGTTTTTGCAAGGAAGGAAAAATAAAAGGTAAAAAATAAGTTTTCCACGCATGCAATGGACTGGAACAAACCTAAATGGGGACTGGTGTCATTTTCAAATATTTCAACCTGAATCCCTTTGAACAGATGACAGATGGTATAAGGAGTCAGGCCTGCCCTTCTGTCACACTACTTGACCTAATACTGAGGAACATGTTCAAGCCATAAAAACGACTGTGATCAAAAACATCAGGACCCAAGCATTGATTTAGTGCAGAAGAAACAGCACTGCAGGTGCCCTGGGGAACCCCATACATGACATTGGTAGCCAATCCTGCTCGTTATATACCTGGTTTGTTAAAGTACCCTAGCGGCCATGACTTCACAACTGTAGTTTGGGAGATCTGAAAACAATACAACCGAGACCTGCATTTATTATACTCAAAGTAGAAGAAAGGCATGAGATATAAGGTGTTTTTGATACTCGGAACTTGTATGCGGCATATTCTGTTCCCAGAGGTGGGAACAAGCACATCCGTGCCCAAAGCCAGTAAGGGTACTTGCTGAATGACGTTTTAATGAAAAGGTGTTTATGTGTAGTAGTTCCCTCAATGATTATATATTTGCTTAGGATTTGTATCTGCTCTTGATTCAGAGATTGCCTGTTATTTCTAGTATGTCGTGCTTGGTGTGAGTGTGTGTGTGTGTGTAGCAGGTGCATCGGTGATATATGATGGTGTGTGCTTTTCTGTTAGGCTTGTTTTCTGTTATGCCTATCACCTAATTTTAGCGTGTAGTTATCTCCTGGAGTGTTATGTTTTTTTTTTCTAGTAGCCCCTTACCTATACAAGTCGGCAAAATCTTATTTTGCTGGTGTTGAGTGTTCGCAAACACTCTGAAAGTTCTCCCCAACTCACAGCTCGTCAACGTGGGCCAATTCACTTCACTGTTGTAGATCATTGCACTTATTGGTTTTCGGGCCTGCACGCGCGTGGTTTTCAGCAGTCTTTATACGGGATAAACTTGTAGTACTGCATAGACATAATCATCGGGTATGATTAATTAGGAATTCTTATGTCACAGATAATTTGTATGTGATTCGGTCCAGGCCCAGTTGTGGCACCCTCTTGAATTCTTTTATGTCTTTTTATTTTTTTAGGAGTGTGTAGTCTTCTGTTCCAGTTCCTTTTCTCTGCTTCCCCCCGTTGTTGCAGTGCCAAAGTTGTGTGTGGGTGGCCTCATGTTTGGCACTGGCTTTCTATGATACTGTGTGTTATGCTTTTTCTGGTCATGGGGCCCAGTTAACCGCAATTTTTAGTCTTACTCGATACCATTTGTCCCTGACCCACCACCCACCATCTCCAACCTCACCTGTGACGTACCTGTCTGATCCTGCCCGCTGTAAGCATTGCTTTAAGTACTCATATGTAATGTACTCATGTGGCATTAACCACATACAGGCTCTTCTACTCAAACTCGACCTGTTTTGTGTTTGCTTTGTGCAATATCAATTGCACAGAGTTACGGTGCCCCTCCACATTTTCTTCGCATAGCCCAAAACAACATACTTTGTCCCTCTCGCCATTTCTATTCCGTTAGTTGATGTGCATCCTAAATCCATCCCTTTTTTAATCACGTGCGGGGTGGTGTATTTTAACTAAAGAAGCGTCAAGGCAGCTAGGAAGAAATGGGTACATGTTTTCATTTGTTGGCCAACCCAACTTGTGATGTTGTTGTTTTTATTTTGCTTTTTTTTTTTTTTACACCAGTGGGGAACCCAGGTTATCCTGCACAGGCCCAATTTGATCTCAACCTCCTTCTGGTGGTGTAGTCCCTTCTCCTTGTTCAGTTCTTGTGAACTTTTTTTTTAAACCTTGCTTTTCTGTGCTTCTATTCTCACGGCCACTCCAGTATTTTTTTGT
>JADBJO010037061.1:0-10166 GCA_016801955.1 Conus betulinus | reverse complement strand
AACAGCGAGTGGTAGGCTCGTGTGTCAATAAACCCAAAGCATTTTTTGCCCAGACGTTTGCTAAGAATTGTGCAGAAACCACCTTTCCTGGATCTCATAGATATGCAATCAACCATGAGACCACACAATACCAATGCCGGAACAATTAAACGGGGAGAAAACAAGTTGCAGGTAACATTTTCTTCACATTATTCGTAATGAGCCTGGCAAAGATTAGAATACTGAGAGAAAAAAAAATAGCAGATGAAAGTAAAGGGGAAAAATGTATATCATAAAATAGAAACCTTCATGTGCTGAGGAAACTATTCGGAAACCCTCGCGAGGCAATCATATGTATGCACTTGAGGCCTTGAATCCGAAGGATCAGACTTCTCAGGGAGAACGGTGATTGTGTCTGTTGCTCTGGGTCAGATAGAGGGCCACACCACTAGTCCGTAATTTCTTTGGGTTCGACGCCAAGGAGTCGAAAAAGAATCCAACAGCGGTCCCCCAAAGCAACGCCAGCGAAAGGTAGTAATAGTAGAATCTAAACAAACAAAGTGGTGGAGAGGAGAAAAAATAGTTGAAAGGATAGTCACTCTAAGACATAAGAGCAAGCTCTTGTTATAATTGATATTTGCTTGCAGTTATTGCCAACACCCAAGTGATCTGTAAGTACTGGGAGGGGTGGCCGGTGATTATCCCTGGGAAAATTTATTAGTTTATTGAATTAATTTTGTCCCTTCGCAGATTCATTTTTTTTTTCCAAGAAACTGGCCGCAGACTTAGTATTAAGAGGTTATCTTTAATTCTTTATTTTCTACAAGAACGACAGAAGACTGTGGCTTGTTTGCTCTCTGTTCTTTGCTCTCTTGGTTGAACCTCTGGCGGTTTTTTTTGTTTTTTTTTTTTTTTGGTTAAAGCACACAAACATACCACGGTATGCGACACCAGCCTTTTACTGGGATAGCATCTTCTTAACACAAAAAGGCGAGAAGTTAAGTTCCTACTTTCTGCGGTACGGGAAGAAACAATCAGGTTTTGAAATACCGGTATCTGAACAGGAGTTCGTAGTGAGTTCCCTCCCCATTGGAGAGTGTCTCCTCCTTGGAGAATATATAGCTTGCTGAAGACATTTGAGAAGCATTTTATTTTCATATCCCCCACTCAACCTCTCACGCAACATACTGTTAGTTAGGCAGAATTATTCCTGCCACTGCAGATACTGAATGCTATCTCCCCCTGTTCTCACGTGCGACATAAGAGCAAAGTTGGTTTTAAATTGAATATTCTGGCGTTTTTCGCAACAGACAAGCGCTTGGTAAGTTGTGGCATGGTGCCTACATATCCTGGAATTAATAGTCAAATATTATATATATTTTTTTTTTTTGTTTTTGTTTTTTTTTTTTTTTTTTGTTTTGAAGGAAGGTTGTCATTATACCGTTGAAGAGGAGATTATATGCGTCGCTGGTGTGCAACCGTAAGTCGAGATGGCATGTAAACTCAGTGAGTTCCGCATGATGCGACTTGTGAATCTTGAAGAGGAATGAACATTTTTCATTGGATATGAGTTACGGGAAGGGGGAAAATGTATTTTTTAACAAATTCGGGTGGGTTTAGAAGCTGTATTTCAAAAAGTGTACACTTCCCGCGGCACGAGGAGGAAACCAACAGGTTTGGAAATACCGGTATCTGCCCAGGAGTTATAGGTTAGTGAGTTTTCCTCCCCCATTGGAGATTGTCTGCCCCTGGAGACTAAACGCTTCCTGAGGCTCATTTTGAGAAGCATCTATTATTCCCCATTTTCACACCTCTCAAGCACATACTGTTAGTTAGGCCCAGATTTAACACTACCACTGCACAGTATGGAACGCTTATCTCACCCTATTTCTTCATTCTAAGACATACGAGCACGCTTTGTTGTATAATTGAATATTTCTTGCGTTTTCTTTTGCAACACCAAAGACTGCGCGTGTAAGGTGTGGATGGTGCTCAGTTATACTTGGAATGTATAGCTCAATTTATATATCTATATATATATAATTATATACTTATTGTAATATACGTATTATATGTATATTGGAAGGATGTGTCTTCGTCTCAAGACATTAAGAGCACGCTCTGTTTATAATGAACTATTTGCAGAAGTTGCACCACCAAGCTGACTGTAGTTGCTGGATGGTGCTAGTACGTACCTTGAATTTATTGTTATTGTATTTAGCCTTCCAGATCATTCCAAGAAGGCCCTCAGCACTTATGTTGTAAGAGGTTATTTTTTATATTTTTACTTTTTGACAAGACATTGTAGCTGTTTGCTCACTTTTCTTTGCTTCGTAGGTGGGCACCTTCGCTGCTGTCTTTAGTTGTTGTTTGTGTTTGGTTGTTGTTTGGTTATTTTTAACTCAACAAACATACTACGGCCATTGCACACCGGCCTTTTTCCTGGGATTTAGCCTTTTCGTAACACCGAAAAGGCACGAACGAGTCAATACCCGTCCGCAGTCACTGAGGAGAAACAATCAGTTTTGAAATACCGGTATCTCACAGGAGTTTTATTATGTTAGTGAGTTTCCTTCCCCTTTTGGAGATTTTGTCTCCCCCCTTGGAGGACTATTTCACTTCCTTAGGGTTCATTGTTTAGGAATGCTTTATTATTCCCCATTCACACTCAATCCCGCAAGCACATACTTGTTAGTTGTAGGCTGATATTGTCTACCACTGCAGATATGAATGCTTATCTCCTCCTGTTTCTTCAATTAAGCACACAGAGCAAGCCTTTGTTTATAATCGAATATATATAATATAGTGTGTGTGTGGTGTGTGTGGTGTGTGTGTGTGTGTAAGGCATGTTGTCATATATCTGAAGCGGATGTATTATCTGTGCTTCCGTGGTGTGCACCCAGAAGTCGAGAATGGCACACTGTAAACCAGTTCAGTGATTTCCGCCTGATGCGATTTTTGAAATTCTTGAAAGAGATTAACATATTTCATCGGATCTGAGATTTACAGTGGGGAAGGTTTTTAACCAAATTTTTGGGTGGGTTTTTTTGAGAAGCTATATTTTCAAAGAGTTGTGTGAATGAATGATTGTGAGTTACTTTTAACATGGTGACAGCCTGATAGGGCCTTTGCAGTCTGATGAGTTATAGCAACCATTACCTTCCTTGTAAACCAGTAGATAAACGTGCAAGTTCAACAACTGTTGGGAGATTCGTTCCTTTTTATGTGGGCCCTGTATATTTTTACAGAATTGTGTACGTAACATTTTCATTCGGAAATGAGTGTGATCGGCTCTGAGGGGAAAACGTGGAGATATGTGAAACTGTTCACGTGATGATCTAAAAATAGAGACCATTAGTTCCTAGTTCACTCCCCTAGTTGATATTGGAGTGATTGACATACATACATGAGGCTGTTGCGTCTAGTGAGGTCCCTTCACCATTGATTGGCCGTGTTTGGTAGGTGCTTGTTTGCTAGCTTTGCTGGTATTCTTGCACACTTCTGAACATAGTTGGTTTCTTTATGGAAAACAGCCTCAATATATTTGACATTGCTTGTGAACTGTAGAATACTAGTCCTGATGCGCTTAAATACAAAAGTCATTTGGGACATTCAGAGAAAATGACAGCTTGTCTTTCTCTTGATTAAGGACAGTTAGTTAGCATATTTTGAAGCCCATTTTTCGAATGTGGAGATAGTTACAAGATCTCTATGGATTCAGAATGTAGTGTTCTTATGAATTTTACTGGTGAAGAGAGAGAGAGAGAGAGAGAGAGAGAGGCGAGAGAAAGAGTCTGTCAATTCCATTATGTGTGGATGGTGTGTGTGTGGGGTGTGTGTGTGTGTGTGTGTTGTGTGGTCTGTGTCTGTGTGTGTGTCTGTCTCTGTTGGTGTTAGCAAGAGAGAGACAGTACCCAGAGGCAGAGAGAGAGAGAGATTGTGTAAATGTAATGTGATGTGATGTCGTATGTTGTGTGGTGTGTGTGTGTGTGTGTGTCGTCTGTCTGTCTGTTCTTTCTGTCTGTATATGTGCATGTGTGTGTGGTTGTGTGGGTGGGGGGGGGGGGGGGGGGGGTTGGGGTTCCGAAGGGCCAAAGATGCTGATTAGAGACTGCCTTGTGAAGGGTAGTCTTTAGTGTTCGTCCTCTCTCTTTCACATTCCAACTGCATGGATAAATACCGTGCTGATCTTGACCTGATCATCGAATTCCGTTTACAGTATACCAAAAAACGACCGGCGTCTTCGGGCATGCTTTCACTCATCCCTTCAAAATGAGTTCCTAAAATGGCATGACGTCAGTTCTTGAACATGAGGTGTCATTACTGTGCACCAGATAACAACAACGTCACTCAACGAAATTAAGCGAGTACTGAGACTGGGTTCTGCTCTAGAGTTTCACATACAACTGGGTCCTTCCAGTATTTCTCAACTACGACGGACACGCTGTCCGCCAACACTTACACTCGTGTGCCGTGTACGGCTGGGGAGGTACGACTGAAGGTCAGCGGGATGCTGTGAAGACGAGAGGGGGAGGAGGGGGGGGGAGATAGGAGAGAGAGGAGAGAGAGAGAGAGAGAGACAGAGAAGAGAGAGAGAGAGAGAGAAGCCCGAGAGGAGAGAGAGTGTCATCCTAGCAGTGGTGGTGTCACTAGTGGCGCGGCCTTCTTTTGGCATAGACATTGAATGCAGTATGTTCATTCAATTTCTCTAACCCGATGATTCAACCGGACATGGGTAGAATTTCACGGAAACACTGTCATTTGTCATCCTACGACCTGTGCCTGTATCAATGGCTGAAGCCAAACCGACCTGTCCCCACTCTTTCACAAAACAGTCTTACTTCCTTCGGTCACATGGGCTGAGGTGCTGTGCTGGGTGGCTGGTCTTTGTCACAGAGTGTACACAACGTGCACACAGAACGCGACTCAGGGATATCTCCGTTGTCAACACGCTTTAACACGAGTGTAAACGGCACAAACAGCTAGATGGCTGCTCAGTGAAACACCTTTTGATTTTTTGGTATCTTTGTAGATGGCACCGGGCCATCCAGACTTGCTGTGAAAAGACTGGTCTATCCAACGTCTTCATAGAAAACAAGGACGATGCTGCTTTGTCCTTGGTGACATTGGTTTGTCTGTCAAAACTCTCATAGACAGCACTAGGACCGACTATATCATTCATCTAGAAATGTCTTGTCCTGCTCAGGGAGATAGAGCCATGTCAAGTGAAAACTCCTGTTGTCTTAACTCTGAAAACTGCACAAGGGAGGTTATGGGAGACATGTCCATAAACACCTTTTGTCTTTAAGGCTTTGTAGATGCACAAGAAGTATGGAGACCTATCCCGGTAAATCACTTTTGTTTCTTAATCTTTGTGCATGCTCTATCAAGTTCTGTTGGAAGTTTCCTGCAGTTTCTCTTGGTACCCCTAATCAGACCTATCTCATCAGCAAACCGGAGGTGGGATATTTGTCCTGCCACAATGGAGATCGAAGTTTCATGGTTTTCCAGGGCCTCCTGCATTATCCTTTCCAAGAATAAATGAACAATGCAGGAGGGAAGAGGATACAGCCTTGTCTGACACCGAACGGTCGTTCTGAAAAACTCCCCCTAGTTGATTTTTGAGGAGCACGGCACTGTTGGAGTTCTTGTATGTGGCCTCTATCATGCTCACGATGTCTTCGTCGATTCATATCCTCTCAGCACATGTCATAGTCCTTCATGCCACACCCTGTCAAACGCTTTTCTTGAAGTCAATAAAATGTGGTAACAAGTCACGTTGGTGTTGAAGGTGCTTCTCAATGAGTATTGATGTAATTGAATACTTGCTCTATGGTGACTTTCCCCTTTCTGAACCAGCTTGTTCTTCAGCAAGTACTTCTTCGGCCATTGACTTCCGTCTGATGAGGAGAATTCGTAGCATGATCTGCTGGGTGAATAATAAGGACTATTGGTCCTATAGTTCTGCATTGTCTCAGGTTGCCCACTTCTTTGGCAGAGGAATCACGTGGATTGCGTCCACTGTTCTGGCATCTCTTCTCATCAGTATTTTTTCTGGCATACTGCTTAAGGGTGACTGGAATATGTCTCAACACCTTGCCGCAACATTTCTGCTGGGGATATTGTCCACACCTGGTGATTTCCCTTCTTCCAAGCCTCCGTATGCGTTTCTGACTCCTCCTTCAGTATGGGTGGACAATAGTTGTCACGTTCAGCTGGACAGAGTGTCATTTTCCAATATGGAGCTGTGTGGGTGGAGCTGGTGGTTATACAGTGCCAGTGCCTATTCTGCCAACCTTTCAGGACGTCTTCATGTCTGAGAGGAGTCTGCCTTCTTTCCTCTATTACGGCAGTTCTTGCTCTGACTTTTTTTTGACTGAGTGAGGTTTTCTTAGTGTGCTATAGGCCTGTTTGCCGCTCCTGTTTTCAAAGCCCTTTTTCAATCCTCGTTGCACTGTTCCTCTATCCAGTTTTCTTTGCGGCCTCCTCATCTTCCTTCTCACGCTTCCTGTGTTACGTTCCTTGTATTGCCATCTTGCCAAAATCACTTTCATTCTTTTCGCCCTTGAGTTCAGTCTCATCTCAATCCAGGAGTCGTGGGTTTAGTCCGTGAGCCATGGTTTCTTTTCTCCTGCCTTTCCCTTCCAAGGAACTCTTCGCTGGCATTCATGTACACCTTTGTTGGCGTGCTCAAGGGAGATAGGCAGCCATGTAAGTGAAACACCTTTGGAGTTTTAACTCTGGTGTAAAACTGCCACAAGGAGGTAGGGAGACATGTCATGAAAAACCTTTTTGTCGTTTTAACTCTACGTAGATTGCACAAGGAGTTATGGAGCAAATGTTTCCTTCAACAACAGTTTTGGTTTTTTAACGCTTTGTAAAACTGCACAAGGAGTTATGGAGACAATGTCCCTTGAAACAACCTTTGGTCTTTGTAAACTCTTTGTAAACTGCCACAAGGAGTCATGGGGGACATGTCAGTGAAAAACAATTTTGTCAATTTTAAACTCGTAGTTTGCACCAGCAGCTTCATGGAGACATGTCACTGAAAGCAACCTTTCAAGGTTTTAACTCTGTTGGCTGTACTCGTTTGAGGGGTTTATGGGGACATGTCAAGTGAAACACCTTTGTGTCATTTTACCTCTACTTTAGTGTGCACATGGAGTTATGGGGACATATGTCAGTTGAAAACACCTTTAGGGTCATTTTATTAGCCCGTTGCTAGTGGCACAAGGAGTCATGGGGAAAATGGTCAGTGAAACCCCTTTTGGTCCCTCTTTACACTCCGTGTAGTGTGCAAAATGGAGTTATGGGGCTATGGTCAGTGAAACCCCCTTTTGTCATTTTACTAAACCCCTTGTAGTGTGCACATGGAGTTATTGGAATACATCGGAACAGTGAAACACCTTTTGTCATTTGTACTCCTTGTAGTGTGCACATGGAGTTATGGGGATATGTCCAGTGAAAAAACCTTTGTCATTTTACTCCTTGTAGTGTGCACATGGAGTTATGGGGATATGTCAGTGAAACACCTTTTTGCCTCCTAATTCTTTGTAGACTGCATCGAAGACCACACAGCCTTGCCTTTTTCGCATGATTCCCACTCTCTTGACAAAGATCTCTGGACCCTTTTCTGCGAAAACAACTTTTGTCTGTTTGCTGTCTGTAGAAGGGACAAAGGAGAATTGTAGCCTCATCAATGAATAACCATACACTTGTTATTTCTTCTTTTCTGACTACTTTTTAAGGCAGCACAACTTGCAGGTTAACTTTTTTAACGGTGTGGAGAGGCGGGTGTAACCACTTTTCAAACACTTTATGGGCAGTGGACCCCAGCAGCAGTGTTGTCCTGCCGTTGTAACTGAGAGAACGAGTTATAGCCGGAGAACAAGTGATATATGTCTTGGAAGTGAACATATATACCAAAAAAAAAAAAAAATTTTTAGCTCTTTGCAGGGCCGTCAGCCAACAATGTTGTCATGGTCACTGAATGTGTCCCTGGTGATGAAACAGTGGGTGTTAAATCCATTAAAAAAGCAGCACGTGCAACGCTTCTTCTTTCTCGGTTTCGCGCAGGTCTGTTTACTGTCCAATGCAGAGACAGCACAGGTGACGTTGTGGTCTCGTCAGTGAAAACCAGTTGTATTCTGATCCTTTACAGACAACTGCAAGCAGCGTTATGCCCCGTCGTCGTTGGAACAGTTGTTTTCACTCATTGCAACATGGTACAGACAGCGATAGTTTTGGCAGTGAACAAACAGTGTTTGAAACTCGCTACAGGGCAGCCCAAAACGTGTTGTTCATCTAGACGTGTAATATTTTCTTATTTTTAACTTTTTTTTCGGTGTGATGGGTACATGCATATAATGAAATAAAATCTGTGACAGGCGGGCAGTAGCAGTAACGTGGCCCTGACTGTGGGGTGGGGTACCTGTACTGCCTCAGTCCACGTGTGCGGAACCACTACAGTGCTTATGAGTACGGTGACAAACAAATCTGTGCTGGGCAAGAAGGGAAGACTCCTGTCAGTAAGACACACAGGACAGACAGACAGGACAGACGAAGATAGAGACTGGAGAGAGTGAGGAAGAAGAAGATACACATAGAAAAAGAAAAACTACTTGAGAGAATACTGACAAAGACATAAGAGAGAAAGGGAACAGAAAAGAAACGGTGTGGATGAGCAACGAGGGAGGACAAATACAGATAGAGAGAAGACAGACAAACAGACAAAGAAAGAGAGGGAGAAAGCACGAAGGAGGGGAAAGAGATATTAAAGATAGGGGGTCGGGCAGACAGACATAGAGAAAGAGATGAACAGATTACACAACAGAGAGACAGACAGACAGACGACAGACAGAAGACAGACAGGACAGATAGAGAAAGAGAGAGTAGGAGGAAGGATTGGCGGGACGAAGAGAAGCAGAGTAAAACGACACCTAAACAAAAATGCGGACTTTTTGGACCAATCAATAGATTTATCTCAGGGGGCTTTGATTTAATCAGTGACTTGATACAATGATGAGAGGAGAACTAGAACAGGAAATCGTTTTCGCCCCCGTAGACGGCCCAGAGCAGAAGTCGTGGTGGCAGGGTAGCGAATACCATACAAAGGACCAGGAGAGATTAGAACAGGATAGACTTGTGAAAAAAAAAAAGGTACATAAAAAACTAAACTGAATTTTATGCTTGGGATGCCATACCAACTTGTTTTTGGCAGAATATGACAGCAACGACAACAGCAACAACAACAACTCCTTCCTTCCCTCCCTTTCTGTTCCTTCTCCTTTTCCTCCTACTCATCCAACTACTATTGATTCATCCAACTACTACTGATACTACTACTACAGCTGCTGCCTGCTGCTCCTGCTACTACTGTTCCTTCTTCTCTTCCTAATCCTCGTTCTCCTCTTCCTCATCCTCCTCCTACTACTTCTGCTAGTCCTACTGCTTCTGCCCCTGCTGCTGCTGCATGCTGTGACTACTGCTGCTACTATTACTGTCACCGCTAGTCCTCTACTGCTACTACTACTGCTGCTGTTGCTGCTGCTGCTGCAATCACCGATGCCACTGCTGCTGTTTGCTACTACTACTGCTGCCACTGCCACTACTTCTACCTTCTACCAGCATCACTACTACTATCACAACTACTGTATACTAATGCAGCTCCGCCTACTTCTACTGCTGCTGATGCTGTAGCTACCATCACCAGGACATCATAATTAGCAGGATTAGGCGGGAGCAGGATGTGGGCAATGGATCCCCTTTACACTTCTCCTACCAGCGCCCATCCCCCTTTCCCATCATTCAAATCGAACGACCCACCCACCACCGTCCACCATCACTCCCGGGTTCTACTTCCAGTCAACGATTTTGTAGAAACAGCAAACATTGAATGACCTTAAAAGTTGATTTTATAATGTAAAAAAGAAAAGCTCGGGACATAATGAAACCACGTGTGGGCACACAACACACACACACACACCCACACACACAACACACTTTGCACACTGGTCTGTTTGACTGGTCTCTGTCTCTCTCTGTGTATGACATCTGTCTGTTATGTCTGTCTGTCGGTCTCTCTCTCTCGCTCTCTCTCTTCTCTCTCTATCCTCGCGAGAACATTTATTCGTTGAGCCTTGCTTGGATGTCCTCAAAGGAGGGTAAGATCTGGGTTGTCTGTATAA
>JADBJO010037060.1:0-5000 GCA_016801955.1 Conus betulinus | reverse complement strand
ACACACACATAGACGCGCGCGCGCGCGCGCGCACACACACACACACACACACACACACACAACACACACCCACACACACACACACAACACGCACCACCACGCACGCGCGCGCACGCACACACCCACACACACACACACACACCACACACACACCACCACACACACACATAACACACACACCCACACACACACACACACACAACCCACACACACACACACACCAGACGCGCCACGCGCACACACACACACACACACACACACACACACACAACACACACACAGACCACACACACAACACACACACTACACACACACACACAACACACACACCACAACACACACACAACACACACACACCACACACACACACACAAGGGGAATAGGTCACAACGAATGGAAATCATTCTCTCAGTTTCATATTTCTATATGTCATGCCCCGAAGAAGAAAATGTTTTCCACCTTGCATGCTCTAGGACATCAAAGTAAATTGTCCGTTCGCGGATGATACAGGGAACGTCACAACTGCGGCAGCAAGCCTGGCAAGTTTGATGTTTAGAGAGATCCACGAACCATCTCCGACATTTTTCACCTTCAAAACAAGCCTTTTTTCACCCACGTGTTGGGTCCGTCAAAGAAGCCCAAGAAATTCATCAGAAAGCGTCCTGGGACAACGCAATTTGGGTTTGGCGCGTATTTCCATGAATTGGGCAAAATATATCGTCTCAAAAGTTGTGTCGGATACCAATGAAAACACGGGTGAACTCAGGAATTCTCACAAAGATGGGGTGGGGTAGGGGGTGGGGGTGGGGGGGTGGGATGGGGAGAAGGCTGAAAGGCAGGCATGTCTTGGCACAATATGCTCCATTGAAAACATGCATGTTGCTGTGACAGAAATGTGCCTGGCATGCCCCCCCCCCCCCCACTTCCCCCCGTCCCCACCCCCTGGCTATCTAAACAGGCATACATTTTTTCCAGCCCCCGAACTTTGAAGCGTACAACTGAAGCGAAAGAAAAACCCACTTTCGAAAATGAAAATCGTCTTTTCATAATCTAGTCGTTTTTCTAGTTGGCGGTTACAGAAGACCGGGCCGGTCTCTTTGTAAAATATCTTGAAGTAGTTGCTGTCTTCAGCGGGACCCGAAACCTTAAAAAAACCAAAAAAAACAAAACAAAACAAAAAACACAAAACAAAACCAAAAAAAACCCAACAAAACAACCAAACACAACACAACCAAACAAACAAACAAAAACAACAAAAAAAAAACACTCAATGTTGATGATGGGTCAAAACAATAATATTACGATGAACAGTATTCTCACTTTTGAAGCGTTAATGACCATAGTTTTCCGAGAGTGACATAGAAACCGTTTGCTCATGGAGAGCATCCCGTAAGACAGATGAGAGAACTTGTGTGGTGTAAGGGAATGGAAAAGGGGCGCGGGCGGAGGGGGAGTACGGTGGAGGGTGGGGAGGTAGAAAGGGGTGGGGGGAGGGGGCGTGGGGGTGGGGGTGGGGGGATGGAATAGGGGTCGTCCGTGTAAGTCAAGATGACATAACTCGTGCCTGTCACAAGCCTGGTTTATCGCCCCTCGATGAAAGCCAAAGCGTTCTGTGTTGTCTCTCTGTCCGCATATTTGCTCTTTCTCTGTGCCTCCCGTCTTTCTTTGTTTCTCCCTGTCTGTCTGTCTGTCTGTTGTTGTGCTGGCTGTCTGGGCTGGCTGGCTGGCTGGCTTGTGTCCTCTTCGTCTCTCTCGTCTTGAGCCGCTTTCCTTGTAAAAAGGGAGAGGAGGGATGGAGGAGACGAGGGAAGGGGAAGGTGGGGGGGGGGGGGGGGGGGGGCAGATGAATCATGTTCACGTAAACCGCGAGCGTGAGCACGCGCACGAGAGAGAGAGAGAGAGAGAGAGGAGAGAGAGAGAGAGAGGGGGAGGAGAGAGAGAAGAGAGAGAGAGATGAGATAGAGAGAGACGAGACAGAGAGATGACAGGCAGACAGAGCTGACAGACGACATAACAGAAGGAGTAGACAGATAGAGAGAGACAGAGAGAGAGAGGAGAGAGAGAGAGACAGACAGAGAGAGAGAGGAGAGACAAGAGAGCAGACAGACAGAGACAGAGAGATAGGACAGACAGACAAGACAGAGAAGAATTGACAGGAGAACAGAGACAGAGACAGAAGACAGAGAGCAACAGACATAGACAGACAGACAGGACAGACACACAGGACAGGAGACAGCAAGACAGGTGACAGACAGACAGGACAGGGAAGCAAAGAGACTAGAGAGAAAAGGTCGGGGGGGGGGGGGGGGGGGGGAGCAAGGCAGACCACACATCAGACAGATCCAGACAGAAGCTGAGAACAGACAGCAGACAGACAGGGGAAGGGAAAGAGACAGAGGGGACAGTCGGGGGGGGGGGGGGGGGGGGGGGGGGGAACGGAAGGCAGACCCCACATCAGACAGATCCTGACAGAAGCTGAGCTGATCCCACAATCCTCATGACGCATCCTGTCTCCCACCGATCCCTGACGTCATTTCGACCCCCCCCCCCCCCCCCACCCACCCCCCTGTACTTGCACGCATGCAAGGCCAAAACAAAATTTACAGAAAAAATGTTCAAGCCATACAGATAAACTTTTTTTCCCTCTATCCCCCAGTCATGTACGATCATAATATAGGCTCTAAGAACTAAGAGCAATGTTTAGCTGCATCCAGATGTACCCCTCTCTCCCTCCCTCCCACCCTCCTGTGGAGCACAGGAGGTTTAGGACTCTATCAGAGAGTTATGATAGCCGGTGTCCATCACTCTACAAAAGAAGCAGTTGGCCGGTTGTGTAAGAGTGAGCAGGACAATTCATCTCCTCTCCTGAGGCTCTGTCTCTGTGCGTGACGTGTGTCTTACAACAGATGAAGGAGGAGGAGGAGAGGAGGCGGAAGGAAGAAGAAGAAGAAGAAGGGAGGAGGAGGAGGTGGGAGGAGGAGGTGGAGGAGGAGGAGGAGAGAAGGCAGGAGGAGGTGGAGGTGGATATGGAGGAGGAGGGAGGGGGGGGGAGGAGGAAAGAGAGGAGAAGGAGGACGGACGGGGAGGAGGAGGAAGCGGAGGGGCGAAGAGGAGGAGGGGAGGAGGAGGAAAAGAGGAGGGGGAGGAGGAGGAAGAGGAGGGGGAAGAGGAGGGGGGGGGAGGAGGAATCCCAACAACTGTGACGTCAACCAAAACACTAAAGATTTTCGTAACTGTAACAAGATACTAATCCACAGACCACGCTAACGTTATGGCGCTGTGCGCCGCGCGCGCGGCGCCGCAAGCCACGAACGCCAGCACGAATCCACACACACACAACACACACAACACCACACACCACACACACACACACACACACCACACACCACACACGCACGAACGCGTGCGCTGCGGCACACACCCACACACCCCCACACACCACACCACACACACACACAAACACAACACACACACAGGCACACACACCTACGCCACACAACTAAGCAAGACACACACCCCACACACATAAATACACACACACACAACACACACGCACACACACACGCACAACCACACACACACACCCACGCACACACCACACACACACACACACACACACACCACACACCAACACACACTGTCACACACCTGTCACGCACACACAAACAATTCACACACACAACAAACACACACACACACAACACACACACCACACCACACACCCACACAACACACTGCACATTTGATGGCATTCGATCAAACCCTCATCTAGCCCATTGATCAGGGGGGGCGCACTTCTACGCACATTCATTTCCTGACGGTTTCCTGCGGGACAGGGACCCGTGTGTATCACATGACCGTCGATTTCATTTCATTTCAGGGCTGAATGAGTTGATGATGGTGTTGCAGAGAAGAAGAAAGCAGGAGAAGCAGCCCGAAGAAGAAGGAAGCAGCGACAAGACAAGAAGACTCAACCACCATACCAAACAAGAACGCAACGCGAGGAGGTTGAGAACGGAGGGGAGGAGGAGGCCGTGAGGCAGCGAGAGAGAAGAAGAAGAGCGAAGAAAGAAGCACGAGACAAGACAACAGAAGAAGAAGAGAAGGAAGAAGGAAGGAAGAAGAGACCGATAACAACAACAACAAGCAACAACAAAAACAAACAACAAATAATAACAGAGAAGCAGAAGAAGAGAGAAAGAAGAAGTAAGAGCAACCAACAACAACAATAATAACCAAGGGATCCAAGGAGGAGGAGGGGAGGAAGAAGAGAAGAAAAGACAAAACGAAAACACGCAGCCACACACACCCACACAAACCACACAGCTGAACAAACACACGACACACAAACCAGGACCACACCTACACACAACGACAAACACAACCAATAGACACACAGCGACACACACACACTACACACACACACACACACACACACACACACCCACCACACACACACCATCGCCACACCGCGCACACCACTCACACACAAAACACACAAACGACACAAACATCAAACACTACACACACCACACAGACACACACCCACCACACACACAACAACACAAACACCACAACCACACACACACACACACACACGCACCACACACACACACACACACCACACACAAACACACCACCCACACACACACACCACAAACCACACACACACACAACCACCACACACACACACACACCCACCACGCACCACACCAACCCACACAACCACACCACCACAACCCACATACACCCACACACCACACACACCCACAGTTCAGCTGGGTTGTGGGTTGTGTGGTTCTTTTTATGTTGGTTCAGGCAGTCCCTCTGTTTCATCAATCAGAACCATTCCTCACTACAAGGTTTGTATGTGAATGCATTATTTCGCCTCAAATGTACACGTTTTAGACGGCCGCACCCCAAGCATCCCAGGGTTGACCCCTTTTGGGTGTTTGCGCCCATGACACCAACATCGGGCTGTGAATGGGGACAGTAAGGCC
>JADBJO010037059.1:2500-10170 GCA_016801955.1 Conus betulinus | reverse complement strand
AAGAGGATAGGAGAGGAGAGAGAGAGAGATAGAGAGATAGAGAGAAGATGTTCCTTTTCACATTTCTGGACAGTTCGATAGTCCAGTGTGTTGTTGTGATTGAATTAATCACCCACCCACGCCACCCCCCTTGAGCAACTCCCCTCTTCCCTCGCTGCGTATGATTTGATTCCCAGCCGCATCCACGTAATACTGACTACTTAGGTAACAAATCCCGTATCTGGTGTGTGGTTGTGTTTGTGTGTGTGTGTGTTTGTGTGTGTGGTTTTTGTGTGTGTGTATGTGTGTGTGTGTGTATGTGTGTTTTGTGGGTGCGTGCGTGCGTGCGTTCGTGCGTGCCTGTGTGTTTGTGTGTGTGTGTGGTGTGGGTGTGTGTGTGTGTTTTCGCGCGCAGCCGCGCGCGCAGCGTGCTTGAGTGCGTAAGTGTGTGTGTGTGTGGTGTGTTTGTTGTGTTTGTATGTGTGTGTGTGTGTTGTGTGTTTTTTTGTGTGGTGGTGTTTGGGTGGTGCATACGCGCTTGCGCGCGCGTGTGTTCGTGTGTTTCCTCATGTGTGTCCTGATGTATGTCTTTTTGGCGTGAGCGTGTTGTTGTTGTTATTGTTTTTGTTGTTGATTTGGTTGTTGTTATTGTTTGTGTGGTGTGAGTGTATGTTTTTTTGTGTGTGTGCGTTGTGTGTGTGTGTGACGCGCCGCCGCGCGGCACTCGCGTGCGTGCGCGCGCTCGAACTGGCCCGCCTATTCTCTTCAATTTTTTTCCCCTTCCCTTTCTGTAGCTGCAGTGAATCACTTACAGATTAGCTGGATTGCACGCAGAAACGCGTTCCACAGCAACAAAGTGTTGTGTGTGTGTGTGTGTGTGGTGGGGTTTGTGTGTGTGTGGGTGTGTGTGTGTTTGTGTGTGTGTTAGTGTGATGTGTGGTGTGTGTGTGTGTGTGTGTTGTGTTGTGTGGTGTGGAGGGGGTGGGGCCAGTGGAGGATGGGTGTTTTATATGTCTGGTCCATGCCTTAGTGTGCGTGCTCGGCTTTAAAGTCCAAAGGTATCCGTGTCAAAAACCTGTGAGCATGATTCGAATGTTATTGTTCGGAACTTTTGAACCGGTGTGTGTGTTGCGTGTGTTGTGTGTGTGTGTGTGTGTGTGTGTGTGTGTGTGTGTGTGTGTGTGTGTGTGTGGTGTGTGTGTGTGTGTGTGTGGTGTTGGAACTGCGCGACGGTGCGTGTGTATTGTATGTGTGGTGGTATATTACTTGGGCTTGTTTGTGCGTACAGGCCGTCGCGCCGCGTGTGTGTACGCGCACGTTTTCGGCGGTTGAGCGTATTGTATGTATATAAATTATTGTTCGTGTGTGGCGAGTGCGCTCGCGTGCGTGTGTTTTTTAGTTACAGAGAAGAGATAGACAGACGACAAAAAAAAAATCAAACATACAGACGAGATAGGCAGGAAGGACCGATGAGACAGAGGCCAAACGTCAGACCGAGTATAGAAGATAGAGAGAGAGAGCGAGATATGAGGAGGAGAGAGAGGAGTAGATCCTACTGAGACACAGACCTCAAAGTAAAGACCGATAAACCATTAATGAAAATGGAGAGGGATAGTGGGAGGGAACAGTAGACAAGGAGAAAGAGAGTCTGAGACAGACCAGACAAAAGACAGACAGAACAGACTCAACAGTGAAAGACAGACAGCACCAGGGAGAAGAGATAAGAAGAGAGAGAGAGAGAGAGACAGACAGACAGACAGACGACAGACAGACGTGACAACCAGAGAGAGAAGAAGAGAGAGAGAGAGATAGAGATTAGCAGACAGACAGACAGACAGAAAACAGACCCAAGAGAGAGGAGAGAGAGAGAGAGGAGCAGACGACAGACAGACAGACAGACAGACAGACAGACTGCCGCCTGACAGATGACTTACGTGACGGATTTTACGGACGACTTACGGGCATCAGAGACCGGACCAGACAGAGGAGACATACAGACAGTCAGAACACACAGACAATACAACACATGCAGACAGACCATGTACAGAGAGAAAGTTACAGGTAGAAAAAAAGGAGCGTGAGGGGAAGGGAGTATAGATGGTGGGGGTGGTGGGGGGGGGTAGGGGTGGTGGGGGGGGGGGGGGGGGGGGGGGGGGGTGGGGGGGGGGGGGGGGGGGGGTGGTGAGGGGGGTGGGGGGGGGGGGGGGGGGGGGGGGGGGGGGGGGGGGGGGGGGGTGGGGGGGGGGGGGGGGGGGGGGGGGTGGGGGAGGGGGGGGGGGGGGGTTGGGGGGGGGGGGGGGGGGGGGGTGGGGGGGGGTGGGGGGGGGGGGGGGGGGGGGGGGGGGGGGGGGGGGGGGGGGGGGGGGGGGGGGGGTGGGTGGGGGGGGGGGGTGGGGGGGGTGGGGGGGGTGGGGGGGGGGGGGTGGGGGGGGGGGGGGGGGGGGGGGGGGGGGTGGGGGGGGGGGGGGGGGGGGGGGGGGGGGGGTTGGGGGGGGGGGGGGTGGGGGGGGGGGGGGGGGGGGGGGGGGGGGAGGGGTGGGGGGGGTGGGGGGGGGGGGGGGGGGGGGTTGGGGGGGGGGGGGGGGGGGGGGTGGGGTGGGGTGCGACTGGGGAATCTGTGGTGAGTGGGTCACAAGAAATAAGACGGACCGACAACATTAGCATTAAGATTAGCCTAAGGCGAAGCCGAAACTTTGGAAGAGAGAGAGAGATAGAGGAGAGATCGAGAGAGAGAGGAGAGAGAGGGTTTGCGAGAGATAGAGTGAGGGAGAAGAGAAGGGGATGGGGGGAGTCAATTACTTACCGGCGAAGACACACACACACACAACCCACACCCCACACAACCTGTACTGACAGTAGGGGCCTATTTCAGTTTCTCTCATAGCATCGGCATGTGAGGCCTGGAAAGGTACTTTACCATTGCCCTGGAGGAAAGATCAACACAACACAACGACAGACCCACCCCCCACACACGCGGCGCGCGCGCGCGCGCGCTGACGCACAAACTACACAAATACACATACGCTCATTCCCGACGTGGCGGTCCCGAAACAGCACGTGCAAACAACAGAACCAAAAAATGACGAACAAAGAACAAGAAGAAAAAACATCATTCACACCCACATACAAAACGCGCGCTCGCGCAGCCTCGCTGCAACGCAAGCATGCGTTACACACACTCTCGCAACACACACAGACACACACACACACACACACGCGCGCGCGCGCGCGCAGCGCGCGCGCGCGCGCGCTGCACGGCACACGCACACGTACACACACAACACCCACACACACACACACATACACACAACACAACACACACGCACGCCACGCACAACACACACACACACACACACACACACACCACGATCACACACCACAACACAACACACATAACGCGCGCGCGCGCAAAAACACAGACACCACACAACAAACACACACACACACCACACACATACACCACACAAAACACACACACACACACCCCCCCCCCCCAACCCAAAACCCCCCACACACAAACCACACAACACACACACACACACCACACCACACACACAACAACCACACACCAGGATGGGTTTTGATATGTATGTCAGTAGCAACTGGTACATGTAGGACGTCATTCTTTTTGTCAGCGGTGTATACGGTACAGATAATGCGGACTTTTTTCTTTTTTTATATTTCTAATCCTTCCAGAGCTTTCGTCTTCTTTGCACTTGTCTAGGCGGACTCATGGCAAGCGGTTTCCCCCCCCCTCCAATCACGGAGATGAAGTCTTCAATGTGTCCTCTGATAATAAAGTATCCGTTCTTATTTGGGTGACACACACACCTAAACCACCGCCACGCGGAGGATATGCAAGTGAAATCCATGTTGTCGTGTCACGTTCACCAGAGCAAAAGCTCGCGAGCGTGCACAGCACACACAACACAACACACACACACACACACACACACACACACAAAACCACACAACATACACACACACACACCCACATGACCAGACACACACACACACAACACACCCACACCACACACACGACACACACAAACACACACAACACATACAACACACACAGCACACACCACCACACACACACCACCCAAACCACACACAAAACAAAAACACAACACACGCACCATGAATGCCTCCCCCCCCTCTCTCCTCTGCTGTCTCTCCTTCTCTGCTCCTCGCCTCAATCTCTCTCTGACACTTCACGTACACACACACACAACCACACACACACACACACACACACACGACACACACTGCCTTCCACCTCTCTCTCTGTCTCCCTCTCCTCATCCCTCTCCCGTCTCTCTCTCTCCTTCTCTCTCTCTCACACACACAACACACAACACACATACATACACACACACACGCGCGCGCGCAGCCGCCACAACCCACACACACCAACACACACACACACACCACTCACAACACCACACGCACGCACGCACGCACGATCCCTACTCACGTCACGCACGACCCGCACTTACGCACAGCACGTTACGCTACACTCATCGTACGAAAACACGGCACATACCACGCACGCACCACCCACACACACACACACCCACACACACACACACATGGGAGAGAGAGAGACGAGAGATGAGGAGCGGAGATGGCGGAGAGAGAGAGAGCGAGGATAGTGTTGACAAAAAACCAAAGAAAATGACAGAAACGCTGTGACAAACAAAGGCGTAGAGACCGGAGGGGTATTGAAAGGCGAGAACGACTTAAATCGGTTTACGCAGAAACAGCAAGGCTTAACGGGGGTTAAAGTCTGAACTGGCCTAACACCCCACTGAACGGAGACCAACTTTGAATATCAGTGTGGTGTGTGTGTGTGTGTGTGTGTGTGTGGGTGTGGTGTGTGTGTGTGTGTGTTTGTGTAGGTGTGTGTGAGTGAATGAGTGACGTGAATGGAGGGAGAGAGAGAGAGAGAGAGAAGAGAGAGAGAGAGAGAGAGAGGAGTGGGCGAGGTGGAGTGTGTGTGTGTTGTGTGTGTGTGTGTGTGTGTGTGTGTGTGTGTGTGTGTGTGTGTGGTGTGACTTATTGTTTGTGTATGTTGTGTGTAGGTGTGTGGGTGTGTGTGTGTTGTGTGTGTGTGTGTGTGTGGGTGTGTGTGTGGTGTGTGTGTGAGAAGGAGAGAAGAGAGAGAAGAGAGAGAGAGAGAGAGATGAGGAGAGAGAGAGTGTGTACATTGGGTGTGTAAGTGTGTGTAAGTGTTATGTGTGTTGGCTGTGGTGCTGTTAGCAGGTGGCAATAATCGTAGATTTGGTTTTGAATGAGTGTAGGACCATTGAGTTGAATGGACACCAGTCTGACACTTCATTTAGACTTCTGGAGAGAAGTTTCTATTGGTCTGTACGATGACCTACCATTCTTCGTCTAGAATGACTAGTCCCATCAGCAGATAGAGCTGTCGTGGCCTTTCATCTGAGCATGAAACAAACACAAACTCATTGATGAAGATGAAGAATAGGAGGGGGCCTAGCACTGAGCCATGTGGGACTCCATGGTCTGACAAAGTCAGCAGCGCGAGGGTTTGCGATACAACGCATCACATAAAAAAATTGAGTCCTATCGTTCTAACTATTTTTTTTTCTTCTGTTTACGCGGGGCCTGATACTCCTGCGGACACTCCCTGTATAGACAAACAAGGATGAATCCCAGTCTACCCGACAGAGGAAGTGGAGTTTTGTGTGTATGACCTTTTTTTTTTTTTTAAATCCCGCCATTACTCCACTTCGGGGGGACTATCGTTCTAGTATACTGGGATAATGTGTGTGTTGTTGTTGTTGTTGTTGTTGTTGTGTGTGGTGTGTGTGTGTGTGTGTGTGTGTGTGTGTTGTGTGTGTGTGGTGTGTGTGTGTGTGTGTGTGTTTGAGAGAGAGAGAGAGAGAGAGAGAGAGAGAGAGAGAGAGAGAGGAACAGAAAGGAGGCAGACAGACCACACACAGACGTTACAGACAGACCAGCAGACCGATCGACAGACAGACAAACCATACGGTTTGTTTTACTTAGTCTTAACCCTTCATGAATGGTACGTACACAACACACAGACCTTCTCAATGATACAAAACACGGGAAGAAAAACAATGTGACTATATAAATCGACCGACCGATTCACATGCAGCGTCACGAAAATGAGATGTCTCCTTGTCTCAAGTTAAGGCCTACGTCACTTGATATTGTTTCTTTCTTGCCGGAAATCCGCAGTACAGAGAGGCCCCGTGTTATCTAGAGCACGGGTGCTTTGAAGCTGGACTGGTGAACGACATTATCATTGAGGTCGACTGGTGAACAAACATCATCATTGAGGTCGACTGGTGAACAACATCATCATTGAGGTCGACTGGGTGTGACAACATTATCATTGAGGTCGACTGGTGGACAACATGATCATTGAGATCGACTGGTGAACAACATTATCATTGAGGTCGACTGGTGAACAACATCATCATTGAGATCGACTGGTGAACAACATTATCATTGAGGGTCGACTGGTGGACAACATGATCATTCAAAATATCGACTGGTGAACATCATTATCATTGAGATGGACTGGTGGAACAACATTATCATTAAGATTAACTGGTGAACAACATTATCATTAAGATTAACTGGTGAACAACAGTGTCATTGAGATCGACTGGTGAACAACATCAGCATTGAGATCGACTGGTGAACAACATCAGCATAGAGAGATCGACTGGTGAACAACATCAGCATAGGAGATTCGAGATCGACTGGTGAACAATATCAGCATTGAGATCGACTCGTGAACAACATTAGCATTGAGATCGACAGGTGAACACATTAGCATTGGGATCGACTGTTGAACAACATTAGCATTGGGATCGACTGGTGAACATTAGCATTGAGATCGACTGGAGAACAACATTATCGTTGAAATCGACCTTGTTTTCGTGTTTGGTGACTCTTTCTTTCAATGTTCGTTATTGACTGCACAGTTTCGGGTTTGTAGCCCGAATAAATCGTTTTTGAAAACATATCAGCTTTCTCATACTAAAAATCTGAAACGGGGTCCGTTATCTTCTCCACTGCTAAATGATTGCAAGGATATGGTCACGTGTGTACTAGCAGGTGGTTTGGTTTCATCCGCGTCAAATGGAGTCAAGACGCAAAAAGCAAGGAATGTGGTCACACACGCCACAATTAGGATGTTGTAATAAAAAGACTCTATAATCCATGTAAGCCCGTTAATGCCTTCCCGTGAGTTGGCTAATGTTAAAGTGATAATTGATCAAAAGAACAACTCCTCGTCGATTGTTTCCTTTGTTTTTGGGGGATTTCCACCGATGACATCACAAACAATCTTCAAATACGTGACCTTCCCACCGGTGAAATCACAGTCTTAAAATACATGACCTTCCCACCGGTGAAATCACAGTCTTAAAATACATGACCTTCCCACCGGTGAAATCACAGTCTTAAAAAATCACAGTCTAAACCTTCCCACAGATGAGAGATCACAAACAGTCTGCAAATGTATTACCTTCCCCTCAGCTGACGTCACGTCAGTGCCTGTGCACTCACTCACAGTCTCACAAATCTTTGCGACAGCTGGCAGCCCCCAAATAGTCCCCATTCCTGTGATTTTCATCCGTCTGCTTGGAACCACCTGGCTTGTGCCTTGATGGCCATATGAAAGAAAGTGA
>JADBJO010037058.1:7500-10172 GCA_016801955.1 Conus betulinus | reverse complement strand
TTTTCAAAGTGATGGTGGGTGTGGGCCAGATATTCACCCACTGGAAAGGACTCACGTTGTGTTCCTTGAGTCTCCTGTGCAGGTTGCGCTCAGTTTCACCAAGGTAACTATGGTCACAGCCCTGGCAGTCTATCTTGTATATCACCCCTGTTTGTCCAGTTTGTCAGTTTTGTCTTTGGGGTGGACTAACTGGCTTCTGATGGTGTTGGTGGGTTTGGCGTGGACACTGACTCCCAACTTTCGGATCTTCCTGCTGAGAGCTTCAGTGACGCCGCCGACGTACGGCATGGAGACGCGCCCTCTGGAAGGGGTTTGACGTTCAGTGGAGGGTTTAAGTTGTCTTATCGTGTGACAGTCATGGAATCGAAAATGACCCTACACCGGTAACGCCTCGCCTCTCACTGCTGTCAGTTTGACCAGTGATCTGTTTTCCGCTGACTGTAACAATGTGTCGGAGCAAGCAACAGACAGTATGTGCGAGAACGTGCAAAACGAGTCGTATGTTAATGTAAAGGGACCTTTTTCTTCTTTTTCGTATAATGTAAACGGATTGTTTTCAATGATATTTGATCCAGAGTTCATTTCTTTCTCATGTGAATTTGGTTTTGTTCGATTATCTTAAACTTTTATGGTGGAAAGTTACCCCACATTCATTTTCAGTTTTAAACTTTTTTTTCTCAAGCCAGCAGTGAAGTTTAGGAAACGACAGAGACGATCCAATGGAATAATCTGTCTCATACGAAATGAGTTGACTTCCTTTGTGAGAGTGTTTATGTTGATTATGTCAATATCTTTGTTTTTCTGATTGACAAACACTTGTTTGGAATTGATAGATATGTCGTTTATGTTCGTATGTCCACTCCACCAGATGTATCACAAGTTTATGCCAATTTTAATATCGACAATGGGATTTTATTGTTCTGAACGTTGATTTGAATAGCAGAATATCAAATACTTCTCAAGACATCCGTGGGGTTATTTACCATGATGTACAATACAAAAGCCTGCCTGTTGGTGTGAATCGTTGTTCTGAAGACTGTCATTTGAATAATTTTGGTAAGTTGCTTTTAGATATGTGCACCGCTATGGGATTCTGTAAATTGAATGGAGTATGTAAGGGTGGCCTAAATGGTTGCTATACATACATATCTGGGTCTGGTAACAGTGTAACTGATTTTTTTTTTTTCAAATGACTTCTTACCTTTCTTTATGACATTTGTGATCTTTGTTTGTTTTGGAGTGTATAGAGTCTGACCACTTACCTGTTTGTGTTCGTATTTCCTTTCCATGTCAAAATAAAGTTAATGCTGATAAAAGTTATGTTGATTTCATGCAGAAAAAAAAAGAAAAAAGAGAATGTATGGAAAGAAGAATATGAACACTTATATAGAAATACTCTTAGTAATGATGAAATGCGTACAAAGATAAGTATTGCGAGGATTTAATTGACACTGATGTTGATGAAGCATTAGATGTGTTTCAAGATTGTATTAAGAAAAGTGCCGATTGTATGAAAATGCAAATATTCCCCAGCAGATCAAAAGCACATGGTGACTGATTTGATTTGGAATGTATGGTGACTAAGAAAAATGTTAGACATCTATTGAGAACTAGCCAGTGTTCCTGGAGATATCAAAGAATATATCATTGCAACACAGGCGTATACAGATTTACTGAAGAAGAAGCAGAAGGAGATAAAAAAAAAAAAAAAAACCAACTGATATTAGATAAAGTACTAATGCCAATAAAAATTCGAAAGCAATTTTAAGAAAAAAACTGTTAAAACTAATTTCAAAAGTAAACAGGTAAGAAACACTGTATGTGCTGACACATGGTTCGAACATTTTCAATCTTTGTTACAAACGGATGGAAATGATATATCCATGCGATGTTTTTGAAGATGTAGATAACAGTATGAAACCGCCCAGTTAAAAAATGAAGTGTTGCTAACTCTAAGAAAACTTAAAGACCGAAAAAAAGCCGGACTTGATGGTATAAGAGACGAATTGGGCACGTGCTCATGTGAAGAGGTAGTCCCGTTTTATTCTTAAACATTTCAATAAATTAATTGATAGTGATACATTTTCCAACTTTGGACCGAGTCTCTCATTTGGGCTATCTTTAAAAAGGTGACTTAAACAACCCTAACAACTATAGATGAATTTCTCTTACAATATTGGCAGCAAATCCTTTAACACGATTATTAACAGGCGATTGCAAGAATGAGTAGATGAAAATAATACCACAGGTCAGCATCAGACAGATTTTAAGAAAGGATATTTAACTATTGACCACATGTTTACCTCGATAGCTCTCGTTCAAAAACATTTTTCTATAAACGCAAATTGTATGAAGCATTTTTAGATTTTGAGAACAAAAAGTGTGTTGATTTTTTATTAACAGACACCTTGTTTGGCCAGTTTTGTTTTAAAATGATATTACAGGAAAAAAAATGTTTATGATATAGTTAAAGCAAGAGTTCGATGTGGTGCGATATTGACAGAGTGCATCAAATGTACAGCTGGACTAAGACAGGCATATGCATGCAGTCCAGTGCTTTTTTCTTTACTTTATTAATGAGCAAGCAACTGAAGTGCTCAGGAACGGGAACATGGCGCTATGCTGTCTCTAGAGGCATTTGAATTATCCGTTCTTTTATTAGCTGATGATGT
>JADBJO010037058.1:0-5000 GCA_016801955.1 Conus betulinus | reverse complement strand
TCTGTGTGCCACAGAACAGTGTTTTCCCCTAGTGTCACTGTATACATTAACTCACATAGTGCACCAGTATCAGGGGACAGTCGACTCTCTGCTGACACTATTCTATCATTCACAGTGTGTCATGTAGCCTAGACCAGTCTACTTTCTACTGTCCCGGGTATACACATCACTCTGTTCACCATCCTTACAATGCACTTGGAACATGGAATTCATCCAGTTAGTAATGTCACAAACGACAGCGACATATTTCTTACCTTGTATACTAAGCGGCATCATCAGAAAGTACGCTTGATCATCGAAGTGTTCTGTCTTGAATCAGTTTCCAATATGAAAGGCATGTAGAATAGCTCTCTCACTCAAACATGTCGTGGGATGAAACATGGCCAGCCTACTTTTAAAGGTACAACTGTGAATTCGTCGCAATGTCCTCGACATACAATGACTGTGTAATGAAACATTACAGGGTATAAATCATGCGCAACAACTCTTTTCAGGAATAAACGTGTGTTATATCCATTTCTTTTCCGAATCTAACTGGATGGAAATAGCATATCGTCATCATGCCATCACATCATCATCATCATCATCATCATCATCATCATCATCATCTCATCATCATCATGGTCGTCGCCGTCCTCGTCGTCGTCGACTTCGTCATCACTATCTTTGTCGTCGTTGTATTGTCATCATCATCATCATCATCATCATCATCATCATCATCATCATCACTATCAGCAGCAGCAGCAGCAGCTACAACAACGGCTGCAGCGCGCCACTGCACAAAACGCTTTTTTTTATCATCATTAACATAATCACTGTGCTTATCGCCATTGAATTAATTGTTCATGTGGCCATCTTGAACAAAATCGGTGTCGTTGTCGTCATAATCACAGCTATTATCATTATCATCATTATCAATCCAGTACACAGTCTTAGCATTGCAGTCACAAATGGATCACCACAGCCAATGGCCTTCTGCCATAATACTTGGTGGGGATAAAGTAATCAGCCATCAACTAACAATCATCCTTTTGACATAAAAGTTCTTATGGGACATAAGGGAATTTGTGGCGGAGTGCGATTATTCCGGTATTTTCCGGCAAGACAAAAGTCTTAAACGCATGTCAGGCATGCGCAAAAACACTCCCCTTTTCGACGTATGTCAGGCAAGCGAAAAAGCACTTCCTTTTTCGAGTAACACGCTAGCAGTGAAGACGCACTCTCTGCTCCACGAAAAAATTCCTGTCGCCCAAACAAGATAAGTCTTGTGCTCTTTCTCGCCTGTACTTTGCCTTTGTGTACAGTTTGCTTGTGTTCGCATTCTTGACTCATTCACTTGTGGCTTGCGCTAAACCTTTGTTACACTTGCCGTGTGAGGCTATCGGTGGGCTAGTATTTCTAGCACTTGACTTATTTTGGCGATCGTCGTTGTCCCGGTTCGTGGTTATACGCGTAACCCGTTCGTGGTTATCGCCGTTTTACCCCACGCCAGGTTGTTTGGTTCGGCCTTTCTAGACCGCGCGCGCCTCTCCTTAAGGCCCTCCTGCTATTTATTTTCCAGTCACGCCACTACTTGTGCGACGCTCACACCACTACTTGGGCGACGACCGCGTGGCCGGTCTCGGCCGCCATCTTCCTTGCGCCGGTCGGGCTTTCTCCCGTCGGCTCAGCTTAATAAGTCCACTGTGCTACACGTGGTTTGGCTACTACATTTCTCGTTTTCCATTTTTTTGCTCATCATTTATCGCATCATTTATCGTTCTTCAACGTGTGCATAGCGATCACGACCTACCTTCGCGATCGCATTTGTACTTCGTTCACGCAGCGTTACTCAGCACTTTTCGGTGACGGTGCTGTGGACCGGTGATCGAGTTTCCCACCATTTCTTGATCCCCAGGCACATCACACACGCGTGTCTTCGCTCACCTACCCCTTGCGCGCGTTTATTATATCACTGTGCTGTGTTTATTATATCACGGTACTAGTATATTTTTATTATTTAGCTTGTATATTTATACCTCTACGCGCGGCCGATCGCGCCTCCCCTTTGCGATCGTGTGCTCCGGTTAAAAAAAAAACAAAACAAACAAACAAACAAACAAAAAAAAAAAAAAAAAAAAAAAAAAAAAAAAAAAAAAAAAAAAAAAAAAACTTTCACATCGACGTGGGGGCTCGTCCGGGATTGTAAAATTCACTTTGGATTGTTAAATACAATTCACTCAAAATTTTATTTCCTTTGGCTAGTCCAAAAATTTGGACAAAGAGCAGAATTAAGTGCAAATAGGCTGATTGAGTGGAGTCCAGGAGGGAAATCTTTCTTGTTTGTTGTGTGAACGATTATCTTACACAGCAAATAATAAGAGTGTGTGTGGTTGACGTTATAAATCAATTCATTTTGATATTTACATCGTGTGATTCTTTGCTTTTGTTGTACTTAGTGGATAGTTGATGACCAAGAATTGCATAACACCCATCCAAATTCCAGCAATGTCATTTTCTTTGGATCCATTTAATGAGAATACAGAAAGTACTGACGCAAACTTGGACTGCTTTAAAAGATTGGCAAATGAATTGGGCCTAGACCCAGAAAAAAACGTAAAATCAAATTAACACAAGGTCTTAGAGGTGTTGCTTATGACGTGTGCATGGTTCCACCCACCACAGACGGAAACCAACCCAATCCCACCACACTTAGAAAAGTGCGACAGTAGAGTCCTACCAAGCCCAGTCAAGCATGAAATGTTAGAACGCTACCTAATAGGGTATGACAGGGAATTAGCAGTATTCCTTAGCGAAGGTTTCAGATGGGGCTTCCGAGTCGGTTACAAGGGCTCTTTAACCCGTAAGGAAGCCCTTCACTTAGCATCCACAGACGACCACCCTGAAATAGTGAGTAGTAAACTAGACAATGAATGCAGACTAGGACGACTAACTCAGCATCCACAGCCGACCACCCTGAAATAGTGAGTAGTAAACTAGACAATGAATGTCGACTAGGACGACTAGCAGGCCCATTTAAGGAGAAACCATTTTCAAACCTTACCATTTCACCGATAGGTCTGGTGCCCAAGAAGAGAAAGGTAAATTTCGTCTCATACACCATCTCTCATACCCCCAAGGGGAATCGATAAATGACGGAATACCAGACACAGAAGTTATGTATTTTAAGGCGCTTAAAAAAATAAAATAAAATAAAATTTAAAAAAAAAATAATAATAATAAAAAAAAAAAAAAAAAAAAAAAAAAAAAATAAATAACATAACAAACAAACAAACAAACAAACAGAAAAATAATAATAATAAAATAAAATAAAATAAATAAATAAAAAAATAAAAAAATCGGTGCCTTTTACAACTGTCATGGCAGAATATTGCTTTTGATTTTGGTTGTCTTTTACCATGTTCATCAGCAGTCGTTACATCACTAAAGATTACCACTAAAGATTACCAGGAGTACCTATTTTAGGTCCCTCCTGTTTTGTTCCTTGACTGGTTTCTGTTACAATGCAGCTCTTCAGCTGTGACGGTGCACGTTTCGCTGCGACGTGGCCATATCAGCCATAACTAGGACTATTGGCCCTCAATGCAGCTACAACAACCTTAAACTTGGACGTTTCATAGCAATGCGACTACATTAGCCGTAACTATGTTTTGCATGTTTCATAGCAACGCGACTACATTAGCCGTAACTATGTTTGTTTTGCATGTCTCTCATCATTTCTACCACTTGTTTTCCACAATTCAGCTACATTACTTGCACGTTTCTCAGCAATGCGGCGCTATTAGCCGTGCCCTCTATATTCTACTCAATGCAGCTACATCAGCTGTGATCTTGCATGTTACTCAGCAATGCGGCTATATTAGCCGTGACCTATGTTTCCTACTCAATGCAGCATGTTCTCATCAGTTTTATTCAATGCAGCTACATCAGCTGTGATCTTGCATGTTTCTCAGCAATGCGGCTATACTAATCGTGACCTATGTTTTCTATTCAATGCAGCTACATCAGCTGTGATCTTGCATGTTTTACTCAGCAATGCAATGCTATATTAGCCGTGACCTATGTTTCCTACTCAATGCAGCTACATCAGCTGTGCTCTTGCATGTTTCTCAGCAATGCGGCTATACTAATCGTGACCTATGTTTTCTATTCAATGCAGCTACATCAGCTGTGCTCTCAGCAAATGCGGCTCCATTCGCCGTGACCCATGTTTTTCTATTCAATGCAGCTACATCAGCTGTGCTCTTGCAGTTTCTCAGCAAATGCATGTTTCTCAGCAATGCGGCTATACTAATCGTGACCTATGTTTTCTATTCAATGCAGCTACATCAGCTGTGCTCTTGCATGTTTCTCAGCAATGCGGCTATATTAGCCGTGACCTATGTTTCCTACTCAATGCAGCTACATCAGCTGTGCTCTTGCATGTTTCTCAGCAATGCGGCTATACTAATCGTGACCTATGTTTTCTATTCAATGCAGCTACATCAGCTGTGCTCTCAGCAATGCGGCTCCATTCGCCGTGACCCATGTTTTCTATTCAATGCAGCTACATCAGCTGTGCTCTTGCATGTTTCTCAGCAATGCGGCTATACTAATCGTGACCTATGTTTTCTATCAATGCAGCTACATCAGCTGTGCTCTTGCATGTTTCTCAGCAATGCGGCTATATTAGCCGTGACCTATGTTTCCTACTCAATGCAGCTACATCAGCTGTGCTCTTGCATGTTTCTCAGCAATGCGGCTATACTAACCGTGACCAATGTTTCTATTCAATGCAGCTACATCAGCTGTGCTTTCTCAGCAGCAATGCGGCTCCATTCGCCGTGACCCGTGTTTTCTATTCAATGCAGCTACATCAGCTGTGCTCTTGCATGTTTCTCAGCAATGCGGCTCCATTCGCCGTGACCCGTGTTTTCTATTCAATGCAGCTACATCAGCTGTGCTCTTGCATGTTTCTCAGCAATGCGGCCCCATTAGTCGTGACCCATGTTTTCTATTCA
>JADBJO010037057.1:0-10173 GCA_016801955.1 Conus betulinus | reverse complement strand
ACAGACCCCCCCCCTCCTAAACTCTTGTACTCCCCTTACTACCTAATCCACCCCGCCAATACTGTTCCACTATGTTCACAGCCCCATGCCCCACCACATCCATCCCCAAGTCCTCTAAACCAGTGAAAAACACACTCATCAGGAGGTTGAGTCATCAAATGGACAAGATCTAGCCGTGGATCTACCCAGCCGTCATAATGTGGGCTGCCAAGAAAATGGGTAGGTCAGGAACACACGACATATCGAGACTGGGGTTATATTCAAAACAGTTCTTCCTGGGGAACATGTTGGTGGCTTGAAACTGATCCCAACAGCTTTGCACGACTCTGAATACATTTGAGCTAGTAAAAGGTGTCCTGAGAAACACCCCCCCACTTTCCTTTTCATTGTTTGTTTCTTTCGTCGCATTTGTAGCCAGAGAATGCATGCATGGGAAGGAAAGGACCATGTGTGAGAGAGAGAGAGAGAGGGAGAGCGAGAGCGAGTCGAGCAGAGAGACCCAGAGAGAGAGAGAGATGCCCAGAGAGTTTGGAGAGAGAAGGACCATGACAATGACACTGATTGTTTAGCTTTATAACGGTAAAAGTATTGGCTTAGCCATTTTTTATACTTGCCGTTACTATTCCTACGAAGCTCAATACTAATGTGATACAATGTATGCAGCAAAACTCGATTATACAAAGCATTGTAGCGCGCCTGCTTTCTGGGTTTGGTGGAACCTTGATTTCCCTCCGTTACGAGCACAGTTTTTGAGAGAGAGACTTCCCGAGACCCTGAGAGAGTAGACGTACGATCGTTTTCGATTTTCCGAGATGACCGAGACGACGAGAGAGACGCATACAACCATCACTAGATCACACCACAAAAAACAACCTGGTTCACCCCTGAGCCGAGAACATTGACTTGGGGAGGCTTTCCGTTAGTTCTTGCCGTCTTAATCTGTTTTTTTAAAAATAGCTTTAAAAAAAAAATCAAGATGCACAAATCCTCCTCAAGTCTCATGAAATTCCTTACTGATAGCACCTATATTTTGTCTCGCAAACATGCTCTTTCCGCGGGATAACGTCTTTTCAACACACAGGAGTCATGAAAGGATACCATACGAGATACAAAAACCGGAGAACTATCGAATCCATAAAATGCTTTACCTTTTCTTTCCCCGACCTTGAGAGTCTGACTCGGATCCAGGAACATGAAGTCCATCGACTTATCCTGAGTGTGGCGCGCCTGGGTTGGCTGACTTTCAAACTCTTGGTGAACTCTTAAGATATATTTTCATAAGCTATAAACCAGTTGAAGTTGTACTTGCATGAGAAGAGGGAAGCAACTGTTTTAAGTGTGTGCGTGCGTGCGCATCACGAAGCGCGCATGCCTGTGTGTGTGTGTGTGTTTTTGTGTGTGTGTGTGTGTGTGTGTTGTTGTGTGTGTGTGTTTGTGTGTATGTTTATGTGTGTGTGTGTGTGTGTGTGTTTGTGTGTGTGTGTGTGTGTGGTGTGAGTACACCCTTAAGGGTGTGTGTGTGTGTATGTGTGTTTTTGATGGGTGCGGTGGGCGGGGGGTGACTGCGTGTGTGCGTACATGCACACCCGTTCGTCTGCAGGTGGTTTGTGTAGTAACAAACTGTTGCAATGCCTTCATCAAAAAATCTTCAATCTACTCAGAACTAAAACGACAATGAAGCGAAACTAAAAGATAGTGGGACTGAACAAATATAGTTCAGAAGTGTCTGGCCATTGTGACTCCTTAAAGCCATAAATCCCTTGGGTGAGATCAGCCATGCTTACAGAGCTTTGCATTATGACGGTAGGAAGCCACCTTGGAAGCAGATCAGGAGGAAGGGCTGTTCCCTTTGGCTGCACCACCCACCGGTACATGAGTGTCACGGGTATGACGGGCTGTCCCGGCCTGCTTTGAACAGCGCACGTGCTTTACTTCTTATCTCCCTGCCGCCTTCTCTGCAGGCTTTTCGCCATACGATGTTGATTTTAATTAGAAACTAGATGGGAGAGAAATGTGTGTGTGTGTGTGTGTGTGTTGTGTGTGTGTGTGTGTGTGTTGTGTTTGTTGTGTGTGTGAATGTTTGTGTGTGCGTGCATGCATGTATGCGTGCGAGTGTAAGTGCGTGCGTGCGTGCGTGCGTGCGTGCGTGCGTGCGTGTGTGTGTGGTGTGTGTGTGTGTGTGTGTTGGTGTGTGTTGAAAGAGAGAGGGAAAGAGAGGAGAGAGAGAGAGAGAGAGAGAGAGAGAGAGAGAGAGAGATAGATTGACGCACACAACAGCAATAGATCACACAAAATACAACTGGTTACTGAGAGCCACATTGACTTAGGAAGGCTTCTGTTAGTTCTCTGCCGTCTTATCTGTTTTTCAAATAGTTTTTTTTTTTAATCAGATGCACAACCCTCCTTCAAATCTCATGAAATTCCTTACTGATAGCAACTATATTTTTGTCTTTGCGAGCATGCTTGCTTCCGGATGGATAACACCTTTTCAACATACAGGAGCATGAAAAAATACCATACGAGATACAAGAAACGGGAGAACCATCGAATCCATAAAATGCTTTATGCTTTTTTTTCCCCCGACCTTGAGAAGTTCTGACTCGGATCCAGGAACATTGAAGTCCATCGACTTATCCTGAGTGTGGCGCGCCTGGGTTGGCTGACTTTCAAACTCTTGGTGACTCTAGATATATTTTTATAAGCTATAACCTGTTGAAGCTGTACTTGCATGAGAAGAGGAAGTACTGTTTTAAGTGTGTGCGTGCGTGCGCATACACGAAGCGCGCATGCCTGTGTGTGTGTGGTGTGTGTGGTGTGTGTGTGTGTGTGTGTGTGTGTGGTGTGTGTGTTTGTGTGTGTGTGTGCGTGTGTGCGTGCGTGCGTGCGTGCGTGCGTGCGTGCGTGCGTGTGTGTGTGTGTGTGTGTGTGCGTGTGTGTGCGTACACCCTTAAGGGTGTGTGTGTGTATGTGTGTTTGGGGTGGGTGGGTGGGGGGTGACTGCTGTGTGCGTAACATGCACACGCGTTCGTCTGCAGTGTTTTTTATAGTAACAAACTGTTGCAAATACCTTCATCAAAAATCTTCGATCTACTCAGAACTAAAACAACGATCAAGCGAAACTAAAAGATAGTGGACTGAACAAAATATGTTCAGAAGTTGTCTGGCCACTGGGACCTCCTTAAAGCCATAAATCCCTTGGGTGAGATCAGCCACGCTTACAGAGCTTTGCATTTATGACGTAGGAAGCCACCTTGGAAGCAGATCAGGAGGAGGGCTGTTCCCTTTGGCTGCACACCCACCGGTACATGAGTGTCACGGGTATGACGGGCTGTCCCGGCCTGCTTTGAACAGCGCACACGTGCTTTACTTCTTATCTCCTGCCGCCTTCTCTGCAGTCTTCGCCATACGATCTGTTTTTAATTAGACATAGATGGGGGAGAAATGAGTGTACGTGTGTGTGTGTGTGTGTGTGTTTGTGTTGGTGTGTGTGTGTGTGTTCTGTGTTGTGTGTGTGTGGAATATGTGTGTGTACGTGCGTGCATGCATGTATGCGTGTGAGTGTAAGTGCGTGCGTGTGTGTGTGTGTGTGTGTGTGTGTGTGTGTGTGTGTTGTGTGTGTGTGTGTGTGTGTGTGTGTGGTGTTTGTGTTGTGTGAAAGAGATAGTGAAAGCGGACGACAGAGAGAGAAGAGAGAGAGAGAGAGAGAGAAGAGAGAGAGATAGAGAGAGAGAGAGAGAGACAGAGACAGAGAGAGACAGAGACAGAGACAGAGACAGAGAGAGACAGAGAGAGAGAGAGAGATACGACGAGAAAATGGTACAAAACGAAATTTTATTTTACCAGAGTAATCAGAGAGTAATATAAATGCCTGGTTTTTTACCCATTCCTGGAGCTTCCACACATACACACACACACACACACACACACACACCCACACCCACACACACACACACACACAACACACTGTGGCACGCCACGAAACGCACTCACGCAGCACGCACACCACACCCACCTCCACACACACACCACACAGCCCAGAGGGTGGGGTTGACGAAAGAGAGGGAGAGAGAAGAGAGAGAGATAGAGAGAGAGATGACGCGAGACGGATGAGGGAGAGAGAGAGATGTTGGGTGGTGGAAGACCCAGATAGGACAGAAAGATACGGAAAGCAAGACGGACTGTGTGCCGTCCCCAATCAGTCTGTTGGGGCATGTGCTGGAAGATTTCATTGACTTTATATATTGAGCTGGTGGAAAAATGAGACTTGTAATATCTTGGCAGGCTATCTAACTGGTAAGGGGTCTGGGCAAACCGTGATGCTGAGAACACGAACAGTAAACGTTTTTCGATAGGCCTGGCTACCTCCGTTTTCTCATAGCCACATGATGACCCTCCCCTTTCTGTCTCCTTGGAAGCGGATATCACACACACACACACACACACCCACACACACACAACACAAACACCAACCACACACAGAGAGAAGAGAGAGGAGAGAGAGAGAGAGAGAGGAGAGAGAGACGAGAGGAAGAGAAGGACGAGAGAGAGATGGGGAGTGGGAGAAGCGAGGCGGGAGGCGAGAGAGTGTAGAGAAGGGAGCAGGAGCACGGAGACAGCGGAGAGAGAAGGAGAGAACCGCGGAGCAATACACTTTCAGACTCATGACCACATGCTCGCGTGTGTACCAGTCGTATGCGTGCTGCTTGTGTGTGTGTTCTGTGTGTGTGCTGTGTTGTTGTGCTGTGTGGTGTGAGGGTGTGTCCGTGTATGTGTGCCATAAAGTTTGAACAGAAAGGACAGAGAGAGAGAGAGAGAACGGGAGAGAGAGCCGAGGATGAGAGAGACCGAAGAGAGGAGAGATGAGAGAGAGAGGACGTGTTAAAATCGGGGTTTTTGCAGACAAGGGGGGATGTTGGTCCATTGTTTTTAGTCGAGGAGGAGCCCCGAGAGAGAGAGAGGCGGAGAGAGAGGGACTCCGAGAGAGAGAGAGAGGAGGACAGACCGACAGAGAGAGAGGGGAGGAGAGAGAGAGCGAGAGAGGACGAGGAGAGAGACCCGACATAGCCCGCAGAGACGATGGAGAGAGGAGAGAGAAGCCAACGAGAGAGAGAGATTTCCCCCCACCCATGCTGAATATAAGTCCCTCATTATACCGCTCCTCCAACTGCTGATCCTGTACTGTTTTTACAACTGTTCCGCGCACGAACTAGAAAGGACTGCAGACGTTTTGCCAACCACTTCATGAAACAGTTTCTGTACCTACCCATGTCTAGTCTACACACCAATCCAAAAACTGGATTGTCCCAGGTGGTCGTTGGTCACAATCTGCCCACTACGAGTCTTTGTAAAATCAGTTTCAACACTACCTTTCCATGGTTCTTGCTGATAGTATTCACCTGGAGTGCTTAGATCCAGATTCGGTGAGTATTCAAAGCAGAACTGAATGTCTTCTCGAATCATATTCCGTCCGCCTCCAAATAATTTGTTCAAAAGTGTAATAGAGTGTTGAACAGAAATTTCGCTAGTTAATGCCAGCCTGGAGTCCATCCTTTGGCCCTAAGGACTACAGCAGCCCCTACAAGACTTGTCTTTTGGATCACATCGCACCTTTAGTGGTTAGTTTCATTCAAGTTGATTTCGGGTTGGTATTTTTTTGTTGTCCTAAACCCGTTTTACAAGACAAACAAACCAATAACTGAAACTAGAAAATTGACGTCATTTGCTGATGGTTAAAAAAACATAACATGCATTCGTTAAGGACCAAAACAGAGCTGATGATAATCAACTTCTGTCCTGTAGAAGACGAAAAAACATCATGAAGTGCGCTGGTGCGTGCGTGGTGCGTATAGGCGTTCGCACGCAACACTGCGGCGTGGTGTGTTGAGCTGGCGTGCGTATGTGTGGGTGTGTGTGTGTGTGCTTTTGTGTGGGTGTTGTGTGTGTGTGTGTGTTGTGTGTGTGTGTGTGTGTGGGCCAGAGTGTGCTGGGGTGTCGCGCGCTGGAGCGCGTTGTGTGTGTGGCTGGTGTTCACCCCTTGTTTTTATTTTACGACAACTGTTACAACATCACACCACACCAAACACACCACCACACACACACACGAACAATTCCACCCACACACTACCAGCCACACACCTCCTTATAGATAAGTGTTACTATATATGTATACTATATATTATATATCTATATTAGACTAATATTATAGATATATATATATACTATACTCGCTATATAACTATATATATATAGATACCGCATATAATATACTATATATATCATAATAATATCCTACCTGCAGTCACCATTGGGAACTTTTTTAGGCACAAATAGTATGATAATCTCTCCTTTTCCTGGTCGGACCCAACAACAAGGTTCTAACAAAACACCAAGTACCACAAACGCAACACAAGTAGAGCATAGTGCAGAAGGAAGAGACGAGAGTGACACGAGAGAGAGGGAGAGGAGAGATCCCGACGGATTCCTGCCCTGACCGTAGGATTTGAGAGAGATTGAGGCCTTCGGCCGAGGAGCTTTTGAGGCCGACGAGAGCGCATTTTTGTATCCAGATGTACAGATGGAAGCAGAAAGACACCAGCAATTACCAAATGCTGTTCCGTTAAGACAAGAAAATTTTTACTGAAAACTCCCCACCCCCCTTACCCCCCTCCCACTCGTCCTCCACTAGCATCGCCAACACAATGAAGTAAATGAAGGAAATGTGTGCAAAAGCTTCTACAGTAAAAACCAACAAACGAATGAGCAACAAAAGCAGAGAAAAAGAACATTGGATTAAACTAAAGAAAGACAATATAAGCGCACAGCCTTTTAAAGAGACCGGCTGTACCAAAACCAATGTTATTTTCTGTCAGCAGAGAGAAGGCCAGAGAAAATGAAAATGTCACTTTTTATTATATAGGGACGATGTCCCTCTGCTCTGTGTTATGAACGTACGATGCAAAGTTGGGAATTCACTGCCTCCCACTGAGTCCACAGCCAGGAAAGGCTCTCCCCCGACTCTTCCCACCCCCAACCGTGTTAGGCTTTACCACTCAGACCATAAAAAGGCACTTGAACCTGAACAGAAAAACCAGTGCTCACGCGAATGGAAGTGATCCCCACAGTGTCCCACTGTCGGCCAGCAAGTCACACTTTTACCTGATAGCATCAACGACTTAGGGGGCTGGTAGGGGACGCCGCCCAAAACCATAAAGTCCAGGGCTCAGTTCAATCCCAGCTCAGTCACAGCCAGGGGTGTGGGGGGTTATCATGTCAGCCCATCTCTTTATCTTCTCGTCTGTCGGGAACAGCCCAGGGCCCAGGTACTCGAGTTACGGGTGGGTCGACAGGTAGAAAGAGACAGTGTCATGTGGGGCTGTTGTCAACCTGATCCTGGCTGTAAGCGTTTTGCAGTTTTCCTCCCGTTGTCACTTAAATCACAGCGGTGATTTTCATTGGAGACGGGTGGAACATGAACCACTACGTTATATACGTGTGACCATAAGGTATGGGTGAATGGATGGATGGCTAGATGGATGGCTAGATGAAAGAATCTCTGTCTGTCGGGGACAGAACGTACCCAAAGTCCAACGGCCCACCCCCCCTTACATACTCGTATTACGGGCGGGTCGACAGGTGAGAAAGTCACATAGTCAATGTGGGTCCCTGTTGTCCCGTTTTGTTCAGTTTCCTGTTGTCACTTAAATAAAAGGGGGGGGGGGGGGGGGGGTCACATGGGGCAGGGTAGTTAGTTCAGTTTCAGTTTAATCAAGGAGGCGTCACTGCGTGCGGACCTGTCCTATATATGCTACACCAAATCCACTAAGTTTTTGAGACCACACTACTACGCATGATTTGAAGCTGACGGATAAATGAACTAACAAAAAAAGAGACAATTGAAGAAGAGGGTGGTCATGGCTATGAATCAGCGCATGTCTGACCCTACGCATTAGCCAACGCGTGGTCAGACTTGGGAGTGCCTCCTACCATTTGTGTGTGTGTGTGTGTGTGTGTGTGGGTGTGTGTGTGTGGTGTGTGTGTGTGTGTGGGTGTGTGTGTGTGTAGTGGGTCGGGTAGAACATGAGATACGTAAAGTGGAGACTGAGCGTTTGTGCGAAAGTGCCGTGTGGATGGATAGATGGATGGATGGATGAGAGAGATAGAGTGGAGAGACAGAGAGAGAGAGAGAGAGAGAGACTTCGAGGAGAGAGAGGAGAGACCGAGAGGAGAACCAGAAAAGGACAAAGAAAGAGAGAGAGTGTGGAGTGTGGCACCCCCCTGCTGTGTGTGGGCATGTGAGAGAGAGAGAGACGAGAGAGAGAGAGAGAGAGAGAGAGAGAGGAGAGACCTTCCGAGACCCCTTGAGAGAGAGCGAGGTAAGAGAGAGAGTGTAAGCGTAAGTGTGTGTGTGTGTGTGTGTTGGTGTGTGTGTGTGTGTGTGTGTGGTGTGTGTGAGGCAATGTGGAGAAGGGAGTGGAAGGGGGTAGGGGGGAAGAGGTAGAGGGAAGGAGGAAGAGATGTTTGATTTGTGTCTGTTGCAAACGATATATAAAAAGAATGTGTTCTGGGGTTCCCTCCGTGTACAAAAAGAACTGCAATAAATCACGCCGAGATGGTGGGAAGGTTGACATATAGATGAGGAGCAGGAGGAGAAGGAAGGGGAGCGTTTTGGGAGGAGGTATCAGTTTTATCTGGAAAGATTCTTCACTAACAGAACAGGTACTAGACGCACATTTTATTTTCCTGGGATGATTCCAGAACAGCTCATAACAACCTCCGTGCAGGGATTCTTGTCTGTTAACCAGATACATGCTCACTCGGCTATGGGCAACGTTAAGAAAAGACAGCGAGAGCGAGGTAAAGAGCGCGCCAGCCAGCCAGAGCGAGAGAGAGAGACAGGAGTGGGGAGAGAGAGAGAGAGAGAGAGAGAGGAGAGAGAGAGAGAGAGAGAGAGAGAGAGCGAGCCAACGATCTCATGTTTCGGGTACATCGACGTCTGATTTGTTCCCACGCAAACGTATTTTCAGGACATTTTTGGTGATGACTATTTCTTAAGGCAGTGCAGGAGGTGCGTGCGTGCGTGCAAGCGCCCGTGTGTGTGTGTGTGTGTGTGTGTGTGTGTGTGTGTGTGTGGGTGTGTGTGTGGTGTGTGTGTGTATGCGCGCGCGCGCGCCCGTGTGTGTGGTGTGTGTGTGTGTGTGTGTGTGGTGTGTGTGTGTGTGTGTGTGTGCTAACACACATGCACGGCCGTGCACACAACACACACACACACACACCACACACACACACACCACACACACACACACACACACAACACACACAGATGGCATGCTCACGAGAACATACACATTATCAGGAGAGAGAGAGAGAGAGAGGAGAGAGAGAGAGAGAGAGAGGAGATCTTCAGCCATAAAACCAGCAACAGATCACATACGTTTTCAGAGGTCTCAGAGGGCCATATTGACTTATGAAGGTCACATTGACTTATGAAGGTTTCTGTTACTTCTTTCTGATTGACGTTGGGCTGTTTTCATGCTTTTGTTTTCTTTTCACATTTTTTTTCCCCAAAGATGCACAAACATGCATTTTCCTCCTACAAGTTCCCACATGACTGATATCCTACGGTCTTTTTGTCTCGCGAGCATGCTTTGCCAGATGGATAAAGTCTTTGCAGGAAAAAGAAAGAATGCTTTCGAGATACGAGAAGCGAGAATGCTACCGCATCCGTAAAGATCCTTTATCTCTCACCTTCCCCACCTTCTTCCTCCCCCACACCTCATTCTCCTCCAACTCCTAACAATCTTCCATGTCCCCACCAAAACTCAGGTGAACTAAAATCCTGATGGCTTTTACTACCAATGCGAGGGACATTACTAGTTTTTGGTCCATGGGACGGAGAAATACGTCTGAACACAATCAGAAAGAACTGCTTTTTGATCGTTTCCATTAGTCATCTTATACATGAAAATGTGGATGTTTCAATGTAAAGAAGCTGTACTAAAAAACTGTATTGTTTAAACTTGTTTTTTTGTTTTTGATCTGGGGTTGATGAACTTAATATGGAGGAAAGCATCAGTATTTTAAAGTCCTGCCTCTCTTTCAGGAACTTTGAAGTGCATCTCCCCTTTCTAACGGCACCACGGCCGTGTTGGCTGAATTTCAAACAGGTGCCGTCTT